>PVKZ01006654.1:0-32144 GCA_004027375.1 Macroglossus sobrinus | reverse complement strand
AAAAAAAAACAAAAAAACAGAAACACACACACACACACAAAACCAACCCACAAACAATCCAATTAAAAAACATGCAGAGAACCCAGACAGGCATTTCTCTGAAGAGGACGTACAGATGGCCAAGAGACGGATGAAAATGCTCAAGGTCACGAATGTCACTTACATCAGAGAAATTCAGATTAAAACCATAATGAGCTCTCACCTCCCACCTGCCGGGTTGGCCGTCATCGATAAAGCACGGGCGAGGAGGTGGGGAAGGGCCCCCTCACCCCCCTGCGCCGCTGGGGGGATTGCAAACGGGCGCAGCCGCCATGGACACCGTCTGGAGGCGCCTCCAAAAATTAAACGTAGGATGACCTCGTGGCCCAGCGATCCCACTTCTGGGTGTTTATCGGAGGAAATGCGAGACACTAATTCACAACGACACCTGCGCCCCGTGTCCACGGCGGCACTCTTTGCGATGGCCGAGGTGGGCACGCAACCGAAGGGCCCATCAGGAGAGCACTGGGTAGAGCAGAAGCGGTACCTGCGGACAGTGGACTTGCACCAGCCCGTACAGTATCAGGTCGTCAGCTTTGGTGACGACGTGGAGGGCCCCGGGCGTAGCGTGCCGAGTGAAAGAAGTCAGACAGAAGACACATGCCGTACGATCCCGTGATATGTGGACTCGAAAGAACTAAATAAATGAGTGAACGGAACAGAAACAGACTCGTGCGTACAGAGAACAGACCGAGGCTTGCCAGGTCTGGCGTTAAGGGGGTGCTGCGTGACGACGGGAAGGGACCAAGAAGCACAAACTGGCGATTACGAAACAGTCACAGGCATGTGAAGCACAGCGCAGGGGACCCAGTCGGTGACACCGTGACAACCACGCATGCACAGTGCCAGGTGTGTGTGTGTGAGGGGGTCTTCCGTAAATTCTGTAAATGTCTAACTACGATGCTATCTATACACCTGAAACGAACGTGAAATCGTATTGAATGTCAACTGTAATAAAAAAAAAATCAGTATGATTTGTAAATAAATTGCTTATTAGAGTGTCCGAATAAAAGATAAAGAAATCCCTCCATACCCCCCCCCCCCGCCCGCTCCCGGGCATAAGGGCATAAGATGGAAGCACATCTTCGGCGGCCACGCCTGTGAACCCCGCAGCACCCCTGCACCGCGAGGGACAGTGAGCGTGCGGGGACCCACCGCCACGCAGTGTCCCACAGACCTCGTGGCTGCCTCCCCGCCCCCACCGTCCGCCCGCCTCTTCCTCGCTGCCTTTCTTAATGACAACTGATACGACGTCAGATGTCTTACAGAAGGTCTCACGTCCTTAAATATTTGATTGTCGTCTTGTTTTAATCCTTTAAGCGCAGATTCCCGGTAAACCGACAGCGGGCTGCAAAGCACTGATCAACTAGATTAAATATTTTTCAACGAGAAAACTTCCGTGGGTGATGCTGTCCACCTCTTACTGGTTTTCACTGTGAAGCCTGGAGGACCGCCCCACAAATAGCCATGACAACTTTTGCCTCTTGGTTAAGCTTGTGATGCCAACACTTATTCTTGTAAATGTACGTTTGTCCTCTGCAAAGAGCGAGGGGTGGCCTTGGGCGCCGAGCCACGCCCTTAGCCCAGCTGGCCTCTCCATCAGGGTGGGCGAGGTCCCTGGGGACCACAAAGGGTGACTTTCTAATTCCGCCAGGCCTCCCCCTCCCCCACGCCTCTCCTGTTCCCTGTTGGCAGAGGGCAAACGGGAACATGTGTGAGTGGGGGGACACATGAAGGTGACAGTATGACTTACCAGAGAACTTTCCAGAGGAAATGAGACTCGGGGAGGACTCACGAGTGTCCGCAAATGGCTTTAAACCTAAATAAATCCGGAATCTCTTTGTCAGACAAATTTGAACTGGTTTCTTTACTGTAAAACTCTCAAGTTAATTCAACATTCAATAAGCCCTCGATACACTTAATATTAATTGTGGATCTCTGATAAGGGACTGGAAATGTTGTGTGATTTTCAAATGTTTTTATTTTTCCGGGTAAATCATTTATGAGGCTGCTGTTTCATTTGATTCATTTTAGAAAATGTCCATCGAGCAGGGCCCAAAACTGCTGACAGGGCTTCCGTCAGCTAACCCGGCTCAGATAAGACACAGGCGTTCAGTGATCAGATTGGGATTTAAAATAAGTATGATGACCATGTTGAGGGCTCTCATGGGAAAAGCAGACACCATGCAAGGATGGGCGCTGTGACCAGAAAGACAGAAACTCAGAGAAAGGCTCAAAAGGAAGTGGCAGAACTCAAAAATCCCAAAACAGAAATAAAGAACGCCTTTGAAGGGCTCACAGGGGGACCGGGGAGGTGCAGGAAAGAGTCCGTGAGCTTGAAGGTATGTCAGCCGTCAGCCTTCCCAAACCGAAATGGGATGAGAGAAAAGCAGTAAAAACCACAGAAACGGTCATGAGAACGAAACATCTGTGATTTCTGAGATGATTTCAGAAGGTGTTAACTGTGAATATTTGGAATATCAGAAGGAGAAGGAAAAGAGAACTGATCAGAAGAAATTTTGAAGTGATGATAGTTGAGAAATTTCTAAACTTAACGACTGACATCAACACAGAGGTCCAGAAAGCTCAGACAACACCAAGCACGATAGTCATGAACAGATCGACACCTGTGCATAGCACACTTCAACTGCAGAAAGCCAGAGGCAAAGAAAAAACTCAAAAGAAGCTAGAGACAAAGGTTGGATTACTTTGAGACACAAGGACCGGCTTTCCAGCAGACGGCTCATCGGAAGCCACGTGAGAGAAAAGAGCAGAATGAAATACTGACAGGTTCACGGAAGACACCTGCCTGCCCGGAATCCTATACCCAGCAAAACTATCCCCCGGCCTGAGGAGAAGTAAAGACCTTCTCTGACACACACACACAGCTCTGGATGTCACTGCCAGGCGTCCCGCACGAGGAGCGGTGGTGAAGATACTCTCCGCGGGGAAACAGTGACGCAGGCCGACTCGGACTGACAGGCGCAGAAGGTTCTCCGGGAGAAACACACAGAAATGAAACCCCTCATCTTTCTTATTCTCAACAGGTGTAAGAGATGACCGCGTCAAATGAGTGTTAACTTTCTTCTTCTTTTTTTTTTTTTTGACTAGGTATTTTATTTTAGTTATTTATATTTTTTTAAATGAAGTGTATTGGGGTCGCATTGGTGAATTAAATCTATTCTAGGGACACAAATATTGGGGTGATCACAGCGAAGGGGAGTGAAACACGGCAGCAGTTATAAGACCCCGTAGCATAGTGTTACTGGAATGTGGGGTGCAGATGAGTCAAATATGCATATTGCAAACCTTTTAAATAACTTTGAAAATATTTTAGAAAGACGTATAACCAGTGTTCTAAGATAGGAGGTCAAATGTAATCATACAGAATTCTCAATTCAGCTAGAGAAGAAAGAAAAATGGGGGGAGGGTCTAAAGAAATAAATAAAAAACAAGGCCAATACAAAGAAGACACACACAGATAGGATAGCTATGAATCCAACTCTGTGCGTCATTGTACATGTGAATGGTTTAACTCCATTCACTAAAACAAAAAGATTGTTCGAGTATATTAAAAAAAATCAACAAAAAATAACATAAAATAAAGAATTCAAAAAACAAGACCCGAACATATGTTGTCTATAAGAAACCCACATTCAACATAAATATTCAGAAAGGTTCGAAGTGAAGAGTTGGAGAAATCCATGCAGAGCTAACACCGATAAGACGCATCTGGAGTAGCCGTACGAATCCCAGACAAGCAGAGCACAGAGCCTGGAAGATTATTAGGGATAAGGAGAAATATAACGGAACGATACAGCCATCCATCCTCCGAGAAGAAACACAGCGGAGCCTTGAAAACAGGCTGCTAAATGAAAGAAACTCATAGACTCTGTGATCCCATTTATATGAAATGCCCAACACAGGCGAATCTCTGGTACCAGGAAGCAGATGAATCGCCCAGGGCCGGAAGATTTCGGGGCGACACGGCGTGCCTGGCGTTAGGTTCGGGGCTTCTGTCCCGAGGTCATGGAAACGTCTAATACTGATTTTGGTGCTGGCCACACAATTCTCGATGCACAAAACCCACTGAGGTGTGTGGGTTGTAACCGAGTGGGTTTTACGGTGTGTGAATTATGTCTCCATAAGGCTGTTCAAAGTAATAGGGGAGATTGGGCGTGGGGACTCTGGGCCATGCTCGTTTTTCTCTGGGATTCTGGAACCCTTAGAAGAACCAGCCGTTCCTCTGACGAGGTGCGTCTCCGCGGCCCCGGGTTCAGGCCCGGCGGGCGCGTCCCTCCCGCCTTCCAGCTGAAGGGCAGTGATTGCGAGGAGACCGCCTCCTGCCTCCGCCCACGTTTCCCCCCTGAAAAAAAAAGCTGCTCCCTCAGTGTTAACTGCTCTGCACCCAGACGGCGGAAATGTCACCGGGTGTCACAGCGCACTAGGGCTCTGGGACAGAAGGACGGCCACAGGCGGGCTGCCGAGGACGGCCGTTCAGGGAACAGGTGTCTCTATGAATTCTGCATCTGCATGAGGTTAAGGCAGCGAACGGCGCCACGATACATGACTCGGAAAATAGAGTTTATTTGCACCTAGTTGTCCCAGCATTCGCTCCTCCTGTCGTTGACAGCCATATACCGTAAGCCACCAGGGCCACGGGACCAGCACGTAAATAATTCTAGCGTATTGAAGCTAAAAAACAATGAAAACTAAGTGATAACGCACATTATTGGGGGCGGGGTGATTTCTGATGATTTCAGCGTCAAGGACTCTGCCCAGCGTTACCGTGGGCCCCGTCCACTTCAGGTCTGGCCGCTGAGCCTCATCCATCCGGCGGCTGGACGATGAAGCCAGCCTGAGGGGGTCACCACACTGGACGCCACGGTGCGCCCCCCGCCCGGGAAGCCCAGGCTCGGAAGAGCCCGCCGACCCCGCCCGTCCAGGACCCCGCCGGCCGCCCACAGACGTGATGGACACGCCGTGGGGGGCATTTCTCGTGCTCTGTCCACGTCTCTCTCCCGTGGGATTCCAGGCGTTTTCTTCCTGGTGACCGGTCTGGCCCTCCACTGTGTCCACCTCGGGCGTGACCAGGAGGACCGGGCAGAGCGCGTGGGCAGAGCGCGCGTGCGGCCGGTGTCCTTGGTTGTGGGAGCTGCGTGATGCCACCGTCCCTCGGGGTCACGGTCTCCGGGGGGCCCCTTCTCGAGCCTGGTTTCTTCTGCTTCAGAGTCACCCTCGAGCGCTCCCTGCGCTGGCCCGTCCTGGGCTGACGAGGTCTCCTCACGCTGCGGGTCACGGTTCCACGTGGCCTTAGGACGTCCTTAGTACGTCCGCTTGGTACAGCCCCCCAGCAACTTAGACTGAGGGGTTTCGGAGTCTCTCTCTCTCTCTCTCTCTCTCTCTCTCTCTTTCTCTCCATCTCTCTCCCCTTCTCTCTCTCCCCATCTCTCTGTCTCTCCATCTTTCTCTCTCTCTCTCTCTCTCCATCTCTCTCCATATCTTTCTCTCAATATCTACCCATGAAAGTCATCACTGCTCTCCCTGGCTCCCTGTCACCCACGGGAGACAGAATGGAAGGAGACAGGACCAAGTTAGGGTCCCAAGGCTGCCATGCGCGCCCACAGCCTGTGTCCCAAACAGCAGAAACCACTCTTCCGCTGCTCTGGAGGGCAAAGGCCACCACCGAGACAGCACGGGGCCAGGGAGCATCCGTCCTTGCCATTGCCAGCGGCCGGCGGCTCCAGGTGTCCTTGGCTTGTGGCTGTGCCGGTCCCCCCCTCCATCCTCACGCAGTCTGTCCTTCTCTCCTCTGTGTCCCCAAGGACATGTGACATGGAATTTCGGTCCCACCCAGAGCCCCCGTGACCTCACCTGGAGAGCCTGAACGGAGTCACGTCTGCAAAGACCCCCTCTCCAGATGAGGTGACATGCACAGGAGCCAGAGGCCGCAAGGTGGACGTGCCCTTGGGGGCCGTCACTCAGCCAGCTGCAGGCCCAGGCCCAGACGGACCCCTGGTCGCGGCCAGTCACAGATGGGCACACAGCGGAGACCTCAGTGAGAGTTAATCTTCCTGGAGATGTTTTAATTCCCTTTGATCATTTTCTCAGTTTGCCGCATACGGTAGTCACGGGATATAATTATAAAGAAATGGAATAAATGTTTTTTTAAAAGATCCTGCCAAAACGCACATAGAAGTGAGTAATGTTGGCGTACAAGAGGCTGGCTGGGAGTGTTTACCAACTCTTCCGGATTACTTTATTCTTAGAACCTCTTTATCCATCACATCAGACAACTCAGTCTTCACTTCATTTCCTTTAATTAATTAATTTTATTTTTTATGTTTATTTCTTTTAGAGGAGGCAACCCTCGGTTGACCTCCCAGATTGCAAGGACCTTGTCAGCTTACAATCACTTTATTTTTTAAATTTTTTTTACGCCGACAGCACCTGGTCTTCCCAGGTGGTCTCCCATCCAAGTGCCACCCAGGCCCGACCCTGCTGAGCTTCCGAGACCAGCCGGGATCGGGCGCGTTCAGGGCGCTGTGGCCGGAGACGCGGTTCTTATTTGAAAAGCACGACTCTCATTCAGAGTTCTCAGACTCTGAGTGTGCTTCTGCACACCCGACGTCCACGTCTCTTATGTGTGCCGTAGAAATGGGCTTTAAACACGGTTAATGCACTGGCTGCAAAAGGTCACCACAAACCTCCCTCCCTCTGCCGAAAGATCCCGGCTGAGAAGCTGCTAAGAACCTTCAGGGGCCCTGCACGGCGGTCCAGCCCTGAGGCAGGATGCTGAGGAGATGGGATGCAGAGACGAGATGCTGAGATGGGGATGCAGAGACGGGATGCTGAGGAGACGGGATGCTGAGGAGACGGGATGCTGAGACGGGATGCTGAGACGGGATGCTGAGGAGACGGGATGCTGAGGAGACGGGATGCGGAGACGGGATGCGGAGACGGGATGTGGCGACGGGATGCTGAGACGGGGATGCGGAGATGGGATGCTGAGGAGACGGGATACTTAGGAGACGGGATGTGGAGATGGGATGCTGAGACGGGGATGCAGAGACGGGATGCTGAGGAGACGGGATGCAGAGACGGGATGCTGAGGAGACGGGATGCTGAGGAGACGGGATGCTGAGGAGACGGGATGCTGAGGAGACGGGATGCTGAGATGGGATGCTGAGACGGGATGCAGAGACGGGAGGCTGAGACGGGATGCAGAGACGGGAGGCCGGGACCGTCCTCTCCGTGGCTGGATGTTAGCTGTGACTCCTAAGGGCGCTTTCACAGCTTTCCCCGGTGACTCACCTCTGTCCCCCGCCGAGTCTGGAAGCCCCGCCTGGGGACCGCAGTCCGCAGGGCGCTCACCGTCTGCCCGGCACGGACCACGCAGCTTTACCCTTGAGCTGCAAGGGCGTCCGCCTCGCCCGCAGCTGCTGGTCAGTCCCGGCGCTGGACGCGCGTTCGCGGAGACACCCGGCAACGGGGCCCGCCGTCCGCACGTCTTATGGAGGGGATCGAACCTCTCTGCCGGTCACCCGCACTGTGACGGGCGTCTCCACCAGCACGCGCTCTTCAGGTGAAAGGTGACAGCTAGCGAGTCAGCAGGACGCCCCGGAGTCCCATGAGATCCCACGGCTGGGGACCCCTGCCCGGCGGCCCGTGGGCTCGATGCCAGCACCAGCTCCCCCGGCACAAACGCGAGGGACAAGGGACCGGCCCCCGCCTGGAGCTCGCTTCCAGCAGGGCCCGCGCCGGGCGCGGGGTGAGTCTGCGTCACCAGCCCCGTCCTGGCGGCTGGAGGCCTCGGATCACGGGCGTCGCGTGGATGGAGGTCGCGAGGAACGTCCCCGCAGACCAGACGCGGTTTTCCCCGGGACGCCCCGGCCCGGCCCGCCCTCCACACCTCTCCCGTGCGGCTGTCACAGGAGCCACGGGGTGGCCACAGGGGGGCCCTCCGCGCAGAGACGGGGGGCTGATCGCTGTTCATCTTCACTGTGTTTCCAGCACTGTCTCTGTAATCACGACGTCGGTGATGAATTCTGTGTGGGGAGTTGTGATATTTGCCTTAGAAGGATCAATAATTCTTCGCGATGGTTTTCTCACCTGTGATCACTCGTCTTATAACGTTTTTAACTTTGTCATCCGCATGGTGCGGGAGCGTCTGACAGTCTCCATTTTCCTCTGTGCGTTCACGACGCTCTCGGTGGGGACCGGGGGAGGGTGCCAGCAGCCACCACCTCGCCCCCCGCCGGCGGCCTGACGGGAGCTGCCAGAGGCCCGGGGCGTCCAGCTCGGCTGACGCTTTGAAAAAGTCCTGTCTTCCCACGAAGCTTGGGGACCGCCGCTGTCCACAAAGCCACAAACCCAGAAAGCTGCAGCGTCGGCCAGCGGCAGCGAGCGCCCGGCGTGCTCACGGCCTCCGAGAAGCAGGCCCAGTCTCCCCGGGGCCTGAGAGCCAGCAGCGGTGACCTCGTCCCCGGGGAGATGTGGCCGGAAGCGTAACGGCCCCTCCTGAGTGTCCCTATGTGAATCTCAGAACCAGGTCACTCAACACGGCCAAAGGAACCCTGAAGACGAGATTGATGCCCGCTCTCGAGCTAGGAGAGCAGCCTGGATGGTGGTGACCCCCCGTCACGGGGTCCCCCACGGGGAGGGCGGAGCGGGAGGAGTCGCCGGCAGGGTGGCGGCTGGCCGTGGCTGACGTGCAGAGCAGACGCCGGCGGGGCCAGGAGCAGGGGACGGCTCCTGGTGGAGCGGTGGCCGGGCCGAGGCTGCGTGTGTGTGACACACACGCCCCTCATTCTGTGTCACGCACACGCCCCTCATTCTGTGTGTCACGCACACGCCCCTCATTCTGTGTCACGCACACGCCCCTCATTCTGTGTCACGCACACGCCCCTCATTCTGTGTGTCACACGCCCCTCATTCTGTGTCACGCACACACCCCTCATTCTGTGTCACGCACACGCCCCTCATTCTGTGTGTCACGCACACACCCCTCATTCTGTGTGTCACGCACACGTCCCTCATTCTGTGTCACGCACACGCCCCTCATTCTGTGTCACGCACATGCCCCTCACTACGGGAGGAGGCTCCGTGTTTCCTGCACACGTGTCTCCCCACTGACTGGGGCCGCAGCCCGTGCCCGCCCGAGACGCGCGTTAAGGCAAGTAGCAGTTCTGGGCAGTCTCGCTGGGCTGCGCTGGGCGGGGACCGCAGAGGTGGCAAGCCCATCGCCAGGCCCCCCACCCTCGCCGCGCCGTGGGCGACAGAGCCCAGACCCCGACGCACGGACCTGACGGTGTGACTCTGCCCTCCGGCCTTGGGGCAGACCGGCGCCCCCACTCCCCGCGACAGCCCCACGTCCTCCATACGAGGAGCTGCCCGTCTGGGACAGGGGGTGACGTGCCAGCTGTCCTGGCGGGGGCGGGGGCAGGGACATCTGATCTTTGGGCTGGAAGAATGATTCACGCTCCAGTACAGCCAAACACACCCCGAGGGGCTGGACAAGAACCCCGGAGATCACGGGCACCGTGAGGAGCAGACGGATGCTGTCTCCCCGTGGTGCTGCGTCCACTCTAACTCCTCAGCCAGTTACTATTCTGTGTGATCGTACAATTAGCGGACGTATACATCAGATTCCTAGTTTATTTCTACGGCTAAATGACTGACTCGAACCGCCTCTCCCCGGGAAAGAAACGGAGACTGACCCAGACGTGATTAAAACGACTCGTCCCCCTCCCCCCTGCCCCCGATGAAGGTCCACGGGCCACTGAGACTTTCCTGGAGCCCACTGCCGCCCCAGCCCCACCGACCGGTGCTGGACGCTGCGTGAGCGCTGGGCCGGCCTGGGCGGGGGTGGGGGTGCTGGCAGGACACCCGTGGGGAGGCCCCCGCGGGCCTGGCAGGGCCTGCGCTGTCATCCCATGTTCCCAAGTGTTCCCCCCTGGGACTGGCTATCTGCCACCGACAGCGAGGCTGCCCCCCTCCTGTGGAGCCGAGGAGCAGACGCCTCCCTCACTGTCCCCATTTCGGGGGGCTCCCAGCCCGAGAAGCCACTTCCCGGGTCGTGGGGACTGCACAGACCTCGAGGGGTCGGAGGGAACTCACAGTCCCCAAGGTCCCCCACGCAGGCTCCCTAAGGCCGCGAAGGCCACAGCTGCGGTCGGTGGACACGGCCGCGAGGCTCCGTCAGGCCCCGGGGACCTTCGAGCCACTTCACTCACGCCCAGCGGGCTCTGGGCGGCAGGCCGGTGGCCTGGGGACACCGCGAGCTGCCCTCCCTCCTGCAGTCTGCTCGGTGGCACCAAGGATGGAATTTATCTCTGAGGCAATCCATCCCCGGGCCCTTCGCACCGGGCCCTAAATCCTCGGCTGTAGTAATATACGGTGTGTGCCGGTCCGGCCCTCATTAGCTGTCTCCTAACGACCCTCGGGTCAGGCGAGTTATTGATGCTCGAGTTTAATGCGCATTAGAACGGGATGAATCGCCTGCCACCCAGAAGCTGACTTATTGAACCGCTACTGCGTCTGAGCCATTTAATTGAGGCCCTCCCAGCCCCGAAGGCTGAGGCGTATTGAAAAGCCGTCTCTTTATCCTCTCCACCTAATTTATGTTCCCTCCTCCGTCCTCGTCCTCGCCTGCTTCATCGCCGCCCCGGGCAGCGAGGCTCGGGGGCTGAGGGCGGGCGGCGAAGATGGACGTCCCCGTCCCCGGTGTCGCGCTCGGTGCCCAGGCCTTCCCGGGTCCTCTGAGGTTCCCTCCCCCCACCCCACACCCCGAGCCCTCGGCTCCGCCTGGCACTGCCGCTCGCTCCCGCCTGACAAACGCTCCCCGAGCCTCTGTGTTTAGAATATCGAGGACTTTCTAAGCGATGTGGGGGGCGCAGAGAGGAGCTGGGCACGGCCACGAGCCCAGGGGGACCCCGTGCTCAGGCGGGTTACAACGCGCCCGGGCAGCTGACCAGAAGTGCTGTGGGGGGCGGGGGGGGACCCAGCCTGTAGAGCCCCGGGGGAGGGGGCTGGGGGGCTGCGGGGTGGCCCCTGACCCCGTCCCCATCGCCCGCTGAGTTAGCGCTGCAGCCCAATGCCAGGAACCCAAGCAGCCCGTGGGGTCCTTGAGAGGAGCCAGCTTGGGAGGGGGCGGGGAGGCTTCCGCGAGTGTTTGAGGCGTGACCGTGGCCGGACGCCACCGGGAAGCGGACGCAGCAGAAGCGCGGTCAGCGTGAGCGCAGAGCGACGGCTGAGCGGGGAGCTGGGTCCCTGGGGCGCGGAGCAGGACGTCGGAGGGTGACAGGTCCCAATGCGCTGGCCACGAGCACCGTGACCGCCATCCCGGCTTCCCGAGCGAGCCTCGAGGAGAGTCCGAGGCAACGATTCTTTCCGCAGGTGCCGCAAGCAGCCGCCACGGCGTGGGGCGGTCGCTCGTCCTGGAGGCCCCGGAGGACAGTGAGTCATCCCTGGCGGTTGTCAGCTCGACCTCCACCGACCCGCCCAGATTCACGGGCGATAACGAATGGTGTCACCCTGGGACAGCTGGGGGCCCCAAAGACAGGCTCACTCGGACGCTCTCTGCTACCGAGACCGCGTGTGCGGGTTACAGTTAATGTCCACTCCTCACCTAACAGCCGAGAACAGGCCGTGAGCGCTAGCTGTTTAGACGCAGCTGATGGGATACAGATACAGGTACACGTATGAACATATATGTAACTAAGGGGCACACACATGCAAATATGTACATTTAAAAGCACATGCACGCACACACCCATGCACATGCACACACATGCACGCACGCATATGCATACACCCACATGCACGCACACACATGCACACACATGCACACACGCACATGCATACACCCACATGCACGCACACACATGCACACACGCACATGCATACAACCACATGCACGCACACACATGCACACACATGCACACACGCACATGCATACACCCACATGCACGCACACACATGCACACACATGCACGCACGCACATGCACACTCAGAATCTCAGAAGTCCTTGCTCCCCTGAGGTCACCCGTCCCCGCTGACCGCAGGGTCCCTCTCCCCCCAGACGCCCGCGGCTCCCTCACCCCTCAGCCTCTCTCCCCACCGCACACCGTCCTCCTCGTGTTAAATCAACCTGCGTGATTCCCGCCTCGGCCCGAGACGGCAAGGGCCACGCGCCCTGGGCCCCGCACCCCCTCGGCCACGTCATCGTCTCGCCCTTCACGTGGCCCTTCACCCGTTGTCTGCACTTGTATCGAGCTCCTGTGATCTCCTCTCGTCCCCTCTCGTCCCCTCTCATCCCATCAGTGCTGGCCGGGCCTTGGGAGGGACGCCCCAGCCTCCCAGCTGCGAAGCCCGGCGGTCTGTTCTCAGCCCCCACCTGTCCCTCCGTCTGCCGCTGGTCACGTCCTTCCCGCGTCACCTGGCACCTGGGACACCAGCCTTCCTTGAGTCTCCCCTTCCTCGCTGAGACTCCTTCTCGGTCCGTCCCCTTTGCCGGTGACTCGTTTCTCTAACCTCAAAACGCGGGGACACCTGCGGCTCACGTGTCTGTTTCCGTTAGGTCCCGGAGGGGGTGGCCGCCAGCCCGGCTGCACCTCAGGATCACCTGGGAGCTCCGAGCACGCTCCACGCCCCTGCGCCGACGCGCTCAGGGTCTCTTGGGGGGAAGGGAAGCGTCGGGATGTTTTCGCAGCTTCCCAGGGGATCGCTCCGAGCCGCCAAGTGTGAAAACCGCTGCCCAGAGGGACGGCATCCAGCTCAGAGCACGTCTTCGATTGGCTCGCCCTGGTTTCAGGTCTGGCCGAGCCCCGCCCCGTTGCCTGCCCTGCATCTCGGACGCCGCTGGACCTGTGACCCGTGACGCAGCCCTCGGCCCTGGTCCCCTTCACTTCAGCAGGTGGGAAATCCATCTCTTCAGGTCGAAGCTTTCGAGGGACCTCAACTCACCTCCTCCTCTCTCCCCCGCTCCTGCCCGCAGGCCCCGTCTGCAGCAAACCCTGCATGGCGAACTCACCCAGCACCCCACCTCCTCTCCTGCGCCCCACCCCCACCGGACCCCACCATCTCCGCTGCCTGCTCCGAGCGGACCCTCCCTCACCCTGCGCTCTCTCACGCTCTCTCTCCACACGGCCAGAGGGATCTTTCAAAACCAGGGTCACTTCCTGTCGACCCCCTGCCCGAACCCTCCAGGGGCGCCTCTCCCGGGGCCTGCCTACGCTGCTTGTCACGTCCACAGCCCACGTCCGGCCGCCGTTCAGCGGGGGACCGTCAGGACAGATGGTGGAGCTGTCCCCAGCTCCCGCGATAGAAAATCGTTTCAGAAGGTTCAAGAGCCATCCTTTCTCAGCTTCCTCATCATGAAACGTTTCTAAATGATCACAGGCTGATGGGTCACCAAGAGCAGCAGTTCATGAATATTAATGTGGGCTTGGATTAACATGGGCAGCCCCGAAAAAGTCCTCCAAGGTGAATTAACTGCTTTAAGAAACGACGCAAAATTGAGTCACCTTCACTCGAATACAGAACAAGAACAAATCGCAGCCATCGCGTGTGCCTCGGTTACGGAGGATGAGTGTGGCAGGATCGAGTAGCTTTCTACGTGGTGCATTTCCGCGCGGTACAGATGTCGTATGCTGCTTGGACCCCATGGTTTATAGACTATGTCCTCACGACGCTGTAACGTCGTCAGCCAGCCTCTTCGTGACGAACATGCCGTTCTCGTGGGCTTGTTCTATAATTAGCCAAGCCGTGAACATCTGTTAATATAAATCTCTGCGTAGAAGTGATATTTCTAGGATCCGTTCTCAGGCTCTAATCTTGGAAGGCACATTCCTGGGTCCCAGAGATGGGTATTTTTAAAGAGTTTAATAGGAATTTCTAAACGGCTCAGCAGGAATACGGTACCGCCTTAAATTTTCACAAATAATCGTCAAGCATGCTTCTCCCCATACCCGCTGCCTCGAACTTACACCTGACTTTCAACCTTTGGATCATAATATTTTTAAATACTGTATTCATCTAGAGCACTTGATGTATTTTTAGAGAGAGGCGTTAAAGATTATGTCTGTGCATTTAAGGAAGGAATTTACACTCCTTTTATGAATTATTAGTCGCAGACCGTTGGCCGGCTCTGACCTTAGTTTTTAATGTACACCAGAGCACCTGGTGCTCAGCAAGGAAAACCCAGACAATACAAAACACAGAGAAGACGATGCCGTATCCTTTCTTTACCCCTGGCGCTCATCCCTCCCTCGTTCCCAGCAAGTAACCGCTGTTAAAACATCAGTGTGTGTGTGTGTGTGTGTGTGTGTTTTTTAGGGGGTTTTCCAGTGGCTGGGCAGCGAGGCTGAGGCACACACCCCCTTAAAATACCGAAACATGGCACTAAGTTGTCCCTCCCACGGTTTACTGCCTCATGAAGGGCGGTTTTTACGCTACGCACCCATCTGCCCCCAACTTCTGTACCCCCCAAAAATACCTGATGCCCCCGGCTGCCATCCGCGCGGCCGGTGGTGAGCCCACCTGCTGTTCTAGTGTGAGGCCCTGAGCCCCGTCTCACCGAGCGGGCAGCCTTCCTCCCCGCCCGTCCTCTCCACACCCCATGCCCACGTGGGGCGCGGGCGGAAACGGGGGGACGAGGCAAGGAGGCGGGGAATTGTTTTTAATGAAAAGAGTTACTCAAGATGAACCGTGGAAGGGGCGGCCGTGTGCGTGTGCACGTGTGTGTGTGTATTGGTTACTTCCGTGCTATTCCTTTATTAAATGCAAGTTAATATAAACTATTTTATTTAATATATTAAATAAAAATGGAATGCTACATATTATTGAGTGGAATGTTAGAAACGTGAAGGATACACGTGTATCTGTTTTCTCCTGCTCCGATCACTCGGATCGTGGATGGACCCACAGTGGGTACGATGCTGGGTTTGGGGTGGAGACGCCCCATGGTGCTGAGCGCCCGCTGGCATGGGCCGCGGGCACGCGCACACGCTCTGCGCGGACCTGGGCTCAGCCAGCGCTGAGGGAGGGGCCGAATAAGAAAACCCAGAGCGTCCCCTTCCTCTTTCGTTCCTTCGGCAAGCCTGTTTGTTAAACTCTTTCCAGATGTGTTTAGGAAACCGCAGGTTACGTGTTACAAAGTGGCCATTGTTATAACAGTCGCGTGTATCACTTTCCGAAGCCGTCACTGTGGATTAGTTACAAATCATTTCCTGCCACGCTTGACCTCCTTGCAAACACCTCTTGGCCGTGGATTTGATTCACAAACGCTCCAGGGTCGTGAGCCAGGCCGCTGGGCGCAGGTGCCTCCCCGGCGGGCTCCGGGGTGGCGGGGGCGCGCGGCTGAGCGGCCACACTCAGGAATCGACTCGGATGGTGACGAGGAGCCCCGTGGGGGGAGGACGGATCTTGGTCCGTGGATTCAGGAGTACAAGGAAGGCCAGCCGCGTTTGTTTAGCATTCAATATCGGCCACTCTGTGCCACCCCGTCCCCCCGGCAGTGCACGGGGGGCCCCGCCGGCCTGCACCCCACACGGAAGCATAGGACGGGCTCCCTGCCCCCCACCTGATGCCGCTGCCCGGGGACAGGACGTCCTCGAGGGCGGACACGCAGAGCGGACGGGATGTCACTGCAAGCGCTGACACCAGCGTTCCAATCCCACCCCAGCCCATCGCCGCCCGCGGTCTGCACGCCAGAGATGGAGAGTAGTCGCTTTTCTTGAAAACCGTCGTCAGGATCAGATTAAATGCCACACAGCCTCTGTCGCCTCTGTCCCGCCGCGTCCATAGCTGCCGTGAGTCTCCAGCCCAGAGCCGGCGGCCTCCACGCCGAGTCTGGGCTGCGGCAGGAGACGCGGGGCCCAGATCCCGGCTTCGTGAGCCGGGAGAGCTCGGCCCGTCCTCACCTGGCCCAGGGCCCGTCCCGGGCTGTACCTCGCTGCTGTGGGCACCCGTCCTGTGCCCGGCCTGCGTCTGGGGGAACCACTGCTCCGCCCGCTGCGGCCTGCGGCGCCCACTCCCTCTGGGCCCCTGGCCCCTGCACACCCAGTCCAGGGGGCTCACGGATTTGTGCTTTTACGAGCGAGGCGAGGAGCTGGCGTCTCGCCTTCAGCCCTCCGTGCAGCTCCGGGCCTGGGCAGCAGCAAGGCCCTGGCCTCAGGGCAGGCCAGGCGCAGCGGCCCCAACGCTGGTCCCCGGTTGGGTCTCGTTGTCCCACTTCCCAGCTGTGCTGTCCACGGGCCAGCCACCCTTAGGCTGGCCCCCAGTGGGGGGCGGGGGGTGGGGGGAGAGAACCTCCAGCAGCTCCAGACCTCTGGCAGCCCCGTCTCACGGGCTGGCCACAGCCAAGCGCGTAAGGGCCACGCTGTGCATGCCCGTCACCAGGTGGCCGTGGTGACAGCCCCACGCACCCCGTCATCGCTGAGATTCGCTGTGGCCAGGCCCGCGGTGGACGCCAGCTCCGACAGGCGCTCTGCGTAGCTCCATTGGGCCATCGACGCTGTGAGCAGCCCTGCCGCTCGGGGTCACGGCCATCACCACTGGACAGTGCAGGGCACCGAGGCTCGGGCTGGCTGGCGACTCGCTGAGGGTGACCGAGCGGCTCAAAGGCCGAGCTGGGTGTGCGCCCAGGACGCCGCCTCCAGAGACATCCCCCTGCTTTCTGCGTCGGGGCTGAGGCTGGCACCCCGACACTCAGGAGGAGGCGGCGCCCCGAGGCCCTGCCCGGTGCTTCGAGGAAGAGCCACAGGCTCCCTCCATCCTTTGGGGGTGCGCTGGGCTCGTCCTGGCTTCGGGGGGCGGGGGCAGCACAGAGCACCCCCCGCCCCCCGCACGCAGGGCAGGTCCCCGGCCTCTTACAGGCAGTCGGTGCGGGCTCGCCAGAGGGAAGCCACGCCTGGCCAGCCTGACAGGACGCCCGGGGCCGGCAGCAGGACAGCCTGGCTGCGTTCGCTTGGACACAGCGGGACACAGAAGGCTGACACTCCCGGCCAGCGAGCGTGTGACAGCGCGGGAGCCGGAGCGGGTAAGGGGCTTGTCAGGATCTTCACGCCGGGGGAGGGTGAGAGTCCGCGAGGCCTCGGGGGAGGGCGGCGCGGCAGCTGGGATTCTGCAGACCCCGGCACGCTGCGGGCTCCGAGCAGTTCCCGACCGAGGCCAGCGAGGCTGGAGTGAGGAGCCGGCCAGCTGGCTTCTCCCAGGGCCCGGGGGCTTAACGTCTAAACTCCTTAGTCCGGGAGAGAGCGCGCGCAGAGGCGCGCGGGGGTCCGGAGGAGGCTTTATTCGGCGGCTGGAGCTGACGCCGCGGTTTTCGCTGACCTTGCTGCGGTGCATGTAGATGCTTCTGAGGATTTGAGAAGCTCCGAGCTTCAGGACGCGGGGGCCTTGCTGTCTGCTCTCGGCATTTCTGTATCTTGCTCGTTACCGCTCCGCAGCTGGCGTCTGAGGCGTCGGGCCCACGCGCCCGCCCCCCCCGCAGCCACACGGCCCGTGTGAGGTTCCATCGCACCCCAAGAAGCGGGGTGCAGAACCCCGACCTGTGACCGGTGTTTAGTGCCCAGGGGCACGGCCGCTAGCCCGGGGCTGGACGTGGCCGCACTGTAGCCCCAGGAGGCCGGCCCCGGGGCTCGCTGGGGGACGGCCGTGCCCCCGGGGTGCTCCGGGGATTTCAACGACGGACACGTGGACACGCTTTGCTCTCCGTCCTCACGTGCGGGGCACACACTTTGAGCTACCGGTGGGTCTGTGGGCACCCTGGGGACAGCCCTGCTCAGCGGCAAGGCCCTCTTCCCCCAAACCCTGGTGTGGGCGTGGGCGTGGGCCAGCCCGGACGGCCGGGCCAGGCCGGGCCGCGCGGGGTGTGACCGACGGCCGCGGAGACGCACGTCGCTGGCCGGGAAGCAGACGCTCCGAGGAGGACGAGGGGCAGAGAGCAGAGCCCGGGAGAGTCAGAGGCCTCGACGCCGTTGCCAGGCAATGAAACGCTCCGCTCTGTCATCGGGACAGAAGGGTCTGCCCCGCAGAGCCCTATGACCCAGCCGCCAGCATCTGCCATCGGAAGACAGTCACACCCGGGCCCCCGGCCTGCCCTCTGCTGACGCGTCCCTAGCCCAGTGCCCGTTACGCTCACGGTGACCAGGACACCGGGGCCAGGGGCAGGGCAGGAGGACACCGCGGGGGCGGAGAGCTCCAGGCCGGTGACATCCTCCCTGATAATTGTCCCTCGGGAGGTGGGACCGGCAGGCAGCAGGGAGGTTTGTGTGGCTGTAAGGCGAGAAGTGATTCATGTGTTGATATGCTAATTAGGAGCAATCATTTTTCTGCAAAGCAACCCAACAAATAGGACGACTGGAAACTCAAATCTGTGCTGCAGAGCGGGCGGCACCGTCTCCTCGGGGGGGCACAGCCCCCCCACCCGGGCAAGGGCGTCCTGGTCGGGGGAAGGGGGCTTCTGAGCTCCAGGAAGGAAAGCAGCCCCTCTGCTGCCCCAACCAGGAGGCCCCGAGGGCGAGGGCCTGGGGCTTCTGGAAGGTTCTCTGGGTGAGGGTGGGGATAACAGTAACGAGGCTGACAACGAAAACAACATCGGGTAACATGAAGCCCCCCCGCCCTCCGTGCCGGACACAGGGACCGAGAGTCACACGCACGGGCTCAGGGAGACTCGGAGGGGCTGCTAGCCGCGTCGCTGGTGAGTGGGGGTCAGACCTGCTGGTTTTCAGACGCGGGTCACAGCCCAGAGAGCCAGCGACTCAGCCCGGGGCTCTTGGGGAGCGAACACATCTGAACCCCTGACCGCACTGCGAGGGGGTGACGCCCACAGCCTGGAGCCCCGCGAATGCCTGGGCTACGCTCCCCCCGCGACCCTGGCTCTAGCCCACAGCCCAGACAAGGCCCGCCAGGGTCTGCGTCCGGCCGCGCCCTGGCCGCCCGCTCTAGCCTTTGCCGCTGCACCTCTGACTGTCCCCTGGACTCTGCCGTGGCCTCCCCTCCCCCTCGGTTCTCCAGGCCACAGGCTTGGGTCCCTCGAGCCTGGCCCGGCATGGCCTTGTCTGGGCGGGGGGCTAGCGGGGTCCCCGCAAAGATGGCAGACGGCGTCAGCGAGCGCAGCGGCTCACACCGTTCTGGCCTCCTCTCAGGCTTGCTGGGAGCCTCGGGCGGAGTCACAGAAGGGGCGTGAGCGCAGGCTTGGGGAGCAGAGGCGGTGGGTGGGGGGCACCGAGCCAGACCTTGGCGGAGATCTCAGCAGGCGCCCCCCTCCTCCGCCCTCCTGATGCAGGCTCTGGGAGACGCCTCGTAAGGGAGATGGGTGCATGTGTGTGTGCGCGTGCGTGTGTGTGTGTGTCTGTGTGTCTGTGTGTGTGTCTGTGTCTGTGTGTGTGTGTTTGTGTGCGTGCGTGCGTGCGTGCGTGTGTGCATGTGTGTGTGCGTGCGTGCGTGTGTGTCTGTGTGTGTCTGTGTGTCTGTGTGTGTGTCTGTGTGTGTGTGTTTGTGTGTGTGCGTGTGTGCGTGCGTGTGTGCGTGCGTGCACGTGCGTGTGCGTGCATGTGCATGTGTGCGTGTGTGCGTGCATGTGTGCATGCGTGTGTGTGCGTACGTGTGTGTGCGTGTGTGTGTGTGCGTGTGCGTGTGTGTGTGTCTGTGTGTGTAAACGCCACAGTGGCGAGGACGGAAGAATAAAGCTTTATCTAAAAACTCCGCTTATGAGCTGGACTCAGGATATTGCGCTGCGCGGCCTGAGCTACAGCTGAGACCGAAGGCCGTGGGAACCGGCTGGCGTCGCTGGGCCTCACCGCCTCCGGCTTCACCCCGTGTCCTCCGTCCTGCTGTCTGTCACGGGGGCGGGGGGGCCCAGGCGCCACGTCGCGCTTGTTAAACAGAAATGAGGATGCCCCAGACGGTCCCCACTAGCGGTGTGAACGCTCGGCCTCCGCGTCCCAGCTCCAAGCTGGCGGGATCCGGCTGCGTGGTGACGAAGCCCCCACGGATGCCACCAAACCCAGACCATGAGCTGAGTTTAGGGAGATCCAGGGAGCAAATGCCACCGCTGCCCTGAACCAAAGGAAGGTGGCCTGGGGCGCCCAGGCCTCAGCGGGGAGCCACTCGGAGCGCCCGTAACGCACGGCGCCCCACTGTACCCACCTGGTGGTGGCCACGGGGAGACCCAGAAGTGAAGTTACTCAAGCGATGCTGGATAGGCGAATGCCTCCGTCAGTGCACACAGCCCTGCACGGCGCGGATAACTTCGGTGGGACCCAAGTTCCCATTGGAAAAGCCAGCACGAGACGCTCGCCCAGAATCCGTAATGAGACAATGTTTATTCCGGCAGCCTGGGCGCTGGGACGGCTGAATATGGGTTAATCCCGGGTAGATTTTAAACACCACCTGCTCACGTCTGTCAAAAAAAAACCAGAGTGTCACCGTGACGTCTGCTCCACGGAGGCATCGGTCCCCCGTGCTGGGTCCCGCCTCCCGAGCACGCGGCTGGCTCGGAGGACCTGTCACTCAGGGAGCCTCGGGCGAAGGCGCGTCTGTCCCCGAGGTGCCCGGGCCGCCCAGGGCCTTCCTGCCCGGGGGCGTCCCAGGCGCAGCTCTGCGAGGAGAGGGGGTCCCCGGCCGGTGCCCGGGCGCCGCCCGAGACCCCTCAGGGCGGGAGACGAGGGACGGCGGGCAGGTCACCAGGGGGAAGGTGCAGCCCGCCGTGGGGACAGCCGGCAACCGCGGACACGGAGGCGAAGCGGAGACAGGCGGCCTCTCACATGCTTGCACGGCTCAGGCGGGGCGCCGGGTCCTCCAGGGTTACGTTTTCCGGCTGGCTTCAGGGCGCCCTAGCGCGGGCCACGCTTACAAGGGGCGCAACGCGTCCCGCCCGCGTGGGTGTCCGGGCGACGCTTCGTTTCCGGAGACGCAGACCCCGTGGCCGCCAAGAGCAACCAACCATCGAACGCTCGGAACGTGAGGCACACGGGTTTGCGATGAGTTGGGTTGTTAATTAAATAACGCATTAGTATTTTTAAACTCGAAGCTCTCCAATTCCGTAAACCGCTGAGAAGAGGGTGGAGTGCCACGCAGTGCTGGACGACAAATCTCCTCAGCACGGAGACGGCCCTGTCGCTGGGCATTTTTGTCCCCTGCTCTCCTCCGAGCGGGTCACTTTCGGACGGCACGACGGCCGATGTCGTCACGTGCAGGGAGAGAGGGTGGTTTGCGGGAAGGCGTGAGCGCGTCTCCCGGCCTCAGGCAGGCAGGTTCCTGACGTGCCACCGACGCCGCTCGGTAGAACCGGGAGACGCGATCGGCCGTCCCCTTTGGAGCCCGCGTCACGGCCGTGTGGCACTTTTCTCTGGCACCTGACAATTCATTCTGATGTCGTCGCAGAGGGAATATTTATGCTGTGAAAGCAATCAGAGCTTGGAGACATTTAAGCCGGATTTTGTATTTTGCCGAGGCAAATAAATTTGTGGGGAATATAATTATTTATAACCTGGTTACACAGCACGGTAAATATTAGACTTGAACGAGCTTGAGAGAGACTGTCCGTTGTCCAAATACGTTTCTGGCGGATGTATTTTTAGAGGCCACCGAGTTCGCTGTGCTGATGGCACTGAGCAATGTGACAGCCATCTGGGGGTGGTCGTGGGGCGTTTCAAGAAGCCGTGTGGGCTTGTCTGCGGAGAGGTGATCCAGACGCCGGCAGCCGGCATCGGGCAAAGCTTGGTCGCGACCCATATGCCAGACTGCCAGAGGGTCCCCGATGCCCACGCTGCGTCCCCAGGCCGCCCGCACGGCTGCCAGCGAGACCCCCGTGGGGTGATCCAGCATGTCGTGCCCTGAGGAGAGAACCAGCCGGGCACCCTGCGCCCCTCTTGCTGGCGGAGCGCGACTTAAGCCCCGATAGGCTGGGCTGCACGCCGTCACACGCCCGCACACGTGTGCCGGAGAACTTGTGAGGTGCACGCGTGGGCGGCCGCACCCGGAGCGTGTGCCGGGAGAGACCCCACAGCTGTGGGGACCGCGACGCTCCCGCGAGTTCCCCGGGCCCCACGCGCCTGCCACAAGGCCCACGAGGCACGCAGTCACCAGGGGGATGGCCAGCAGCACACGGTCCCGGTGTGTGGACACCTGTCTCCGCGCTGGCGGGCAGCGCACTCACTTGTCAGCTGTGCGTCGGGGCCCCACGCAGGGACTGTCCCGTCAGGAAACGACCAGACCTGGGCTCAGCTGCGTGCGAAAGCGTCTTCCCAGGGCACCGACCCCCGACCCCCGACCCCCGTGTTGTGGCCCTGCCCCCAGCCCCTCCCTTCTCGGTAGCCACGCCTCCCCGTGCCCGTGACGCCGGCCACACTGGCTCTTACACCCTGGTCCCTACACTGCTCTGCGAGTCTCGTGTGCAGAGCTGGCTGCTTCCCCCCGGGGGCGCAGGCGGTGCCAAAGCCACCAGGTCAAACGCGGGGACACTGATCACCAAAGCCCCCTGGTCCCAGCTACAGTAAGGGACGATGTTCCTGCTGCGCTGCTGAAAAGCCGACTTCTCATCGAGAAGTCACCTAATGGCCCACGAATGAACAGCTTCGGATGCTCACGGAGACGCCGGCCTCGCGAGCGCTGAGCTGCAGGTTCCGGGGAATGACACGGACGCTGACGAGGTCTGCGCAGACGCCCCCCGCTCGCCGCTCTCTTATGTGAGATCTCTGTGAACGCTCACACACACACACACACGAACACACAAACACACGCACATGCACGTACACACAAGCACACACAAAACACACGCGTGTGCATGCACACACATGCACACACATGAACACACAAAACACGTGAACACACGCATATACACGTACACACACGCACACATAAAACACACGTGTGTGCATGCACACACACACACGCACACTCTCTGCGTGTTTCGGTCCCCTCTGCTGCTGCGCGTCCCTTCTCACTCGGGCTCCGCGGGCGCCCAGCGTCTCTGCCTCACGCCCCCTCCCCCGCTCCAGCACCTACTTTCTGACCTGGGGTGAAAATGCTCCCCGGCGTCCCAGACCCCGCAGCAGCTGGGTGAGAGTTTCCCACACGCGCCCGCGATCCCACGCAACGTCGCCATGGCAACACTCATGACAACCGCTCCTGGACATTCTGACGGCCAGACCGTGCCCTAAAAGGACAAGTCCTTCATAAAAAGCCAGCTCCGTCACCTTTCCCTGAGGACTGTGCGGTCGGTCTCTGAGTGACTCCGAGTGACTCGGGGCGTCAGGGAGACTTCAGGGTGCGTGTCGGACGCCCCTCCTGTGACCAAACACAGTTCCGTTTTAGATATAATCTGATGCATATGATGCTGATTAAAGAAAAGGTTTTCTCAGAATGATGAGCACACGATGTAATTGACACGACGTTCACTGCAGACGGTGGGTTTCAAGGTAGATTTGCGAGGTATGGACTGAAGGAAACGGCACATTTTTTTTGTTGGTGTTCCTGATTTGAATCAGACTATAAAAACCGATGAGTTTTAGGACGCATTAATGCAAGACGGTCCCCAGGCTGGGCAACCACCAGAGCAGCTCTGTCTGACACGCAGCACGATCTCCCCGCCGCGTGGCGAGCTTCCGAGACGGAACAAGAAAACTGTGAGTGCAAGTCGAGAGAAGGTTTCCTTCCCACGTGGAAATTAAAACGAGCCTGGCCAGGGAGAGCGTCGCACCACTTTATGTGAATTTGGAAATTAATATGTGCCTGACTTTATCTTGTTTACCCCCAGTGAATCACTAGAAAAAAAAAAAAAAACGAATACATTTGGCCAAGTAAAATGCACACCCAGTTCTTGGCTGGCATCACGGCCAGACCTCTGAGAGGCCCCAGGCCTCCTTCCCTGTTCCCAGGGACCAGCACGGCCCACCTTGACCTTCACCTCCCCTCGGGAGGGGGGCGGCTCCTTCCGGGACAAAGGTGTGGGCGGGTACAGCTAAGAGGGTCTGAATCGCAGCCTGGCATCAATCTGCCTTCCTTACCCAGCGGATAACAAGCAGAAGCATCCTTTTCTTTTTGCTTAAGTGGGTGTCTCTGCAAATGCTCAGCGAATATTCTCATGGAGACTGTTTACAATCCTCCTTACTAGATCGTTTCGAATGAGCAAGCAGTCCGCTGCGCTGGTTTCCTCCAGCCTGTTTCCGTGCATCCCGCGTGTTCTGAGTACCTGGATTTTGTACCTTCCCTGGAAGCGTCTCTCTGCAGCTTGCTTGTTGGGGTAAAGCGCCGGCTGCAAGCCTGGCTGCCGAGTCAATGTTTTCCTTTGGGAACAGAAGGTGTAAACGTGAAAGTATGTCTCGCTCTTTCCTGAAAACGGGACCTCAAACTGTTTTCTAAGAATGCATCGTGCAGATCTGCCCGTGATCTCTCTCTCTCTCTCTCTCTCTCTCTCTCTCGGATTATCTTGCGAGGCCTACGGCAGACAAGCAGAATGCCACCGAGGAGGCAGCAGGGAGTCTGGGCGTGGTGCGCCCAGAAAACTCAGTGGTCCGAGGGGAAAGGGGTCGTGTGTTCGTTCAGAGCTTCTTTACTCGTGTCCCGTTCCCCCAGAGAAAGGGGTGTGAATCCTCATTGCCGAATCAGAAGCAAAAGAAGCAATCGGTTTGGGAAGGACGGGCCCGGAAAAGTGGAAGCCACCCGCTGTGGCGCCCCAAGAATTCTAGACGCCGGGCGTCCGTGTGTTGGAATGATGCACATCAGTAAGGCCTGCCTCCCTGCAAAGGGGGTCTCCCGTGACGGGCACTCGTGGGGATGGCTGGGACCGGGCCACTGTTGCCCTTCACATGGAGAGCACCCGGTGTCCGGAGCTCGGCCGTCTCCAAGGAGGCCGGTGTCCACGGGCTCGGCCTTGTGCGCGCTTAGAACTCTCTGCCGCAGCGAGACAGCCGCCCTGGGCCCCCGCGTCCGCTCCGTGTTCTGGCCTCGCTGGGCACGGCCACAGGGAGCGGGTGCCTGTGACAGCCCGGGGACGGGACGTCCCCGCAGACGACCCCACCACGCCGCCACAGCAGAGTGAGTCCACGGTGAACTGCGACCGGAAGTGGACTCCGGAACCAGCTCGTGTCCCCACACAGCTGTGTGCGGGGTTCTCCGCGGGGGGTGGCCCCGACGCAGGACCCCGGACTGCGGGCATCCGGGAAGGACACGCACTGTCACAGCTCTCGAGGCTGGAGTCCTCGGTCAGGGGTTGGCAGGGCGAGCTCCTCGGCTCGCAGGTGGCCGTCTTCTCCCCACGTCGTCCCTCTGTGCGTGTCTGAGTCCCTATGTCCCCTTCCTGCCAGCCAGTTGTAGGGGATCAGGCGTCCCTCTCCCCCACAACCTCACCTAACCTTGACCGGCTCCTCAAAAGCCCCGTCTCCAGATACCGCCGGCCGTCTGAGGGCCTGTGCTTGGCACCTCAGCAAGCGCATCTGTGGGGACACAGCACAGTCCACGGCAGCTCTGTGTCCGTCCACCGTGGAGTCGAAGCGAGAGGAGGAGGTGGGTCACTCGGCCAGTGAATAAATGACCACCGATCCCCTGGGGAGCCGAGAGCTTGGGCAGGAGCAGAGGTGGGGCTGTCCTGAGCCCCTGCCCTGTCCTGCCCCCGGGCACTTCCTGGGCAGTGGGCAGCCGGCGTCTCGTATAAAAGACACCGGAGATGAAATCTGGGGTCAGGCCACCTTGAAATAAAGGCTCTCATGTTTTACGAAACATTTTTCTTTGTGCATTTTCTCTTCTGTCCATTAAAAAAAAAAAATCTTTCTTTTGAGGGATGACGTCCGAGAGAGAGCAGGGACAACCTGCGAGCCCGACACGGCCACTCGTCTCTGTGTGCGTCTGACGTGCTGCTGCCTCCGGCTGGCACGGCCAGCGAGGATGCCGGTGGGTGACACGGGCCGCGAACGGGACCCCGAGGGACGAGGGCTCGCCGGCCCCCTTCCGAGCGACCGCCATCGGCGCCGCAAGGAGTGCTTTTCTGCGGAAACCCATTTTTTTGTTACTTCCTCTTCCCAGCGAGAAGAAAATGGGAGATTTGTCGAAACACCGCGAAGACCTCGCTGCGAACAGGTGCGCGATTCAAGCAGCTGATGTTTAAGTGACAGCTGAAGCATAAAAGCAAATACGAGCCGATAAATGTGTGTAATTTGGGAGTTAATAATTACGTTGCATAATTTTCTTGGGAAGAAGAGTTTATAATAACGTTTTCGGAAAGTGCCAAGCAAAGTAATTACACACTTGGCAAGCCAGAGAAACTAAACAGTTTGGCAAATGCCTCATTAACCAAGTTGTCAGGTCAACGCAAGGTTTTATTTTATTTAAATCGGGAGATTAATTTTTAAAAATAGGGCTGACGTTCTTCTTTTACGGTTTTGTCGTTTTTCTTGTAATGGCGATTTTACTTGCTGATACGTTTGAAAATGGGGTTCTTTCTTAAAAGTTGGCGTGGCAGGAGCGAGGCGGACACCTCGCTCGGGGCAGACGGGTTCTCGCAGGGACAGGAAGCCGCCGCCACCACGGCAGTCCCGTTCCCGGAGGCTGGCGTGGTCATGCCACCCGTGGAGGCAGGACTGCCACCGTCCGCTGTAACTTGTTTGCGAGCGTTTAGCGAACATCTGAGGAGAACATTTTGAAGGACCCTGTCACAGTGTGGTGAGTTGGTCCGTATGTTTGGAAAGTTCTGAGGCCGGGCTCACTCTCAGAGTGACTTTGTGTCACTGGAAGGACCCGAGAATGTTGAGTTTAAGGGATTATGTTTGCATGCAAGTGACCGGAATTGACCCCCTCTTTCACGGGGCTCCCCTTCATGCCTGCGCATTTGCTTTTCAGCTCCAGCCGGCAGCCAGCAAAGCAGCCTCTCTGGGGACGGGGCCCGAATGACCGGCCTCGGGGGGACACAGATGGCCAGGGCTGCCCCTCGTGTCTAGATCCGGTCGGTGAATCCCCAAGAGAGTTCTCACCTGTTCGAAACTCTTTTTAAATACATTTGATGCCGTTATTGTAAGTGTCTCACTTTTGAAAACTAAAGTAAAACCATATGTGATACCACCCCTTAAAATATGCACAATAGTCCATACAGGTCACGACGGCCGCCCCGTGATCCTATTATTCCCCAAGGGGCAGTGATTCTTCCCGCTCGATCTGACTCACTTTCCAGGTTCCTTCTCAGGCTTCCTGCTGTCTAGTTCGGTCTTCAAAAGATCCGTGAGCACCCTGCCCGCGCTGGGAGGCAGCTGGCGTCTATCACTTAACATCACGCCTTGGAAGATTCTTCATGAATATCCATCCATAGAGAGTCCTCTTCTTCATGGACACGTAGGACTTTGTCCTGTGGGCGTATCCTAACTCATTCACATACTCCTTACTGATGGATGTCAATGATACATCCATTTTATGCGCTTAATACAGTAAAACATAAAATAAAATCCTTTGTGTACCAGTCTTTGCTTACTATTTCTTTACACGAGACACCGAAAGTAGACTTCTTTGGCTATAAGGCTGTGTGCGTGTTTGATGTTGATGTATTTATCCAAATCACTCCTTGGAAAGGTGGAGCCCACCAATATTCCGTCCAACGGGGTGTGAAGGCACCCGTGTGCCCACCGCCCCATCTGTGAAGGCTGCTGCTCTTTTGTTTTGCTGTTTTATAGGCGAGAAAGGCATTCGATGGATATTTTATCTTGCGTCTACTTATTAGTGATGTGCGGGAGCTTCTCATGGGCTTATCGAGCGTGGCTCTGTTTCCTGGCCCGCATAAGTGGAACCGAGAGAGTGTTCTGAGGCTGACATGGCCATCACTCACGGTTCTGAGGACGATGATCAACGATGACAATACCCTCTGAGAGCAGAGGGGCGCGTCTGCGTGGGGTCGTGGAATTTCCATCACGACGTTGTTCATCTGCTTGTTCGAGGAGCGTCCACTAAGCATCCTCTCCGCGTCCGGCCGTGCAGTAAACGTGAGGTGACGAAGCGGCCCATGGCTCAGGGGTGCTGGGGCCACGTCCCTGCACGTCACACGTGATTCAGCCTCGGAGGACAGCCGTGGAGCCATCGACTTGGCAGAGCGTGGCTGGCAAGTCAGAAAGTCAGGTGCCAGCGCCGGGGTCAGCAGCCACACTCTGACACGCATACGAACTGTCCTGTCCACCTCCCCACTGTGGGAGCCCACCCTGCAGCGCCCCAGCCCGGCCTCGGGGAAAACCAGGCCCGCGGTGCGTAGGCGGGAGACGGGGACCCTTTGCGATACCCACTTTTGCTGTCATATTGCAATTGATCTCATCCATACCTCACCCATGCCTTGGTCACTGCATGTCCAATACGAATTAGAACATCTCTCTGTTACGATGGCAGGAAACACCCACAGGTGACCTCTGGAAATCGTGTTTGGAAACAGATAAGTGCATTTAAGTATAATTGATTGCACAAGTAATAACGCCCAGAGTGATTACACAGTCTGGTACTTACAAAGTAATTACACTTCAGAAAATCAAAATTAATTTGTACACTTCTGATGCACTTTTAAGGCTGTTGACATTTCATTGTAGTGCCTCTAATGAAATGAAAATTATTAATAATTGTTCCTACTTGAGTGTGACAAATGTCATTTGGCTGGAAAGGCAGAAGCGCCATCCAGCACCGCCAGATCGCGATGCGGAGAGATATTAACATTCAGATGGGGTTCGTGTCTGTCCCATCTCGGCCACCAGCCGCTGACGGGCGTGCGTCCTCAGACGGACGAGCGAGGGCGTCCACACGACGCTCTCCCCCTCCCCCTCCACGGCCGGGCAGTTAGAGAGCAGAGGGCCACGCGGAGAGTGTGCGGACATGTGCGGACTCACCTGCGGGGTCGGGGAGGCCACCACGCCGGACGGACGTGGCGTCCAAAAGCCCCCTTTACGTGGGCCACCTCGCGCCATCGGTGCACCCAGGAAAACACGTGTCACCATCACGGACGCCCAGGGACACACACAGACTCATCAGCATTCACCGCCACACTTTCAAATTATAAAATTTGAAATTAGTCATTTTCTAAGAAAAACGTGCCTGGAGTTCACAGATGGGTTTTTCCGTAAACAAATAAAATAAAGATTACATTGAGTTAAGCAAGCCGCCTGTTTCGGGGGGACACACAGGACAGCCCCGGGGCCTCAGACTGACCCCCCTGTCTCTCCACTGTGGTGCAAGTGTCACATGACATGACACTGACCACGGGGCATTCAGCACGTTCGTGATGCTGTGTGGACACCCCGACTACCCAGTTCCAGACGTGTGACCCCCTAACAGGAAGCCCCACACCTGCGAGCAGCCCCTCCTCCAGCCCCCGCCCCAGCCCCTGCCCCAGCCCCTGGCCACCACTGACCTGCTTCCCGTGGTGCTCCAGGTGAGCGTGGGCGGTGTCCCTCCCACCCACCGCCCGGTCCACCACGCCCCCCCCCCCCCGCTCGCCGGGAGGCCGCCAGGCCCGGGAGGTGGCCACGGGATGCACGAGGAGCACGCTGGTGTCCCAGCGGCAGCGGGGGCCACACCACCCTCGAAACCGGGGAGATAGTGGCTTTCAGGTCCCCAGGCTGTCCCCTGGCTGACTTCTCCCTGCTCCCGGGAGGCCAGACTCGTCTCGGCCTTCGACTGATTGGGCGAGGCCCACCCACATGGGAGGGTAATCTGCTCTCCTCTAAGTCCCCCAATTTAAGTCTCCATCGCCTCGAGAAACACCCTTATGGAAATATCCGGAATAATGTTTGGCCGAATACCACGGCCCATCCACGCGGACACATCAAAACCGCCCATCGCACGTCGTCCCAGACGGAACGGGCCCTCACCGCCCCGGGCCAGGAGCGTGTCTGAGAGCCCCACGCAGCTCTGTGCCTGTCTTCTGGAGTCTCGGGTCGGAAGGGACCCTGTGGGAAGCCACACAGCACGCGCCCGCCCCCGGCGGTGGGCATTCCAGAGGCACGCGTGACCCTCTGCCCACGTGTCCAGAGACACTCCCGAGGAAGAGCCGGAAGGATCCCACAGTTTCCCCCGGGGGCGTCCGGGTCGTTCATCAGAGTTCCTTCGGCCTCCAAGATCTCCGTGAGAAGAAGCGTTCTCATCAGCGCTTTCCTTGTTGTTTACTTTGCCAAGCAATTGTCATGGTAACGAGCCAACGGCCTGGAGAAAAGCCAGTGGCGGTTTCTGCGCACGTGAGAAACCGCGCCCCGTCTCCCCGAGGAGGCGTTTCCCGCCGGGCTGGGGGGGCCGTGGTGTGTTGGCATCTGAGTTACGCAGCATGAAAGTAACGCAACATCAAACAGTTAGCAAGTCTCGGTTTAGGCACAGAAATTAAAATGCCGGCCACATGCCACCCTGTGTCTGCGTGGTCGCCGGGGGCAGCGGCCCCCGTCTTTCTGGGGAACGGGGAGCCCCGCAGGTCTAGGGGGGAAGGAACCCCGAATCAGGCATCTGGGGCCCAGAGCAGGGAGCCCGGCGTCGCTGAGACGGGCCAGGAGCCCCAGCACGCGGGCTGAAAGGCAGGACTGGCCGGGTCGCTGCTGTGACAGCCGCTCTGTGTCAGCGCCCGGCCTGAGGGCCTCTCCCCCGGAGGGTCCGGCCTGAGGGGCGTCTACCCTTTGACTTACCAAGTGTCCTACTGACCACGGCCAGGAGGCCAAGTGCCCTGCCGTTGACGTGGACCTGGTGTGCGTGTGCACCTCACCCCCCCACACACGCACACATGCACACACGTGCACACACGTGTACACATGCACAGGCACACGTGCACACACATGCACATACACTCACACACTTATACATCCACACACGCATGCACTCACATGCACACTCACACCCTCACACGCACACTCACACTGAGTGAACCGTGGGTTAGAACGCCCACTCAACAACAGACCCACGAGGCTGTGTGTGGCTCGTCCCCAGCAACTGCCCCTCAGGTCCGGAGGGAATGGAGGGTCGGCGGGTCGCACGCAGACGCTGGGTGAGGGCCCCTCGCTCCCCGGAGCGCGAGAGCCGGCTCGACGCGTCCAGGGGCCGATAAAACAGACGCCGCCACGCTTTCTTACCGGCCAACGAGGGCCCAGCTTCCTAAGCAAATAAATAAGAAAGATCTGCATGGAAGTTGGGGTTTCGTTTGTTGGCTAGATCCTCGGGGGGCCGTGAACCTTGTGAGTGGATCATGGTGAACCCCATCACTGGGGGGCCATGTGGGGCGGGGCCAGAGACAGCGCAAGCCCGTCCTTCCCTAGGGGAGGTGAGGGTCACCCACGAGCACCGGGCCCCCCAGGGGGCTCAGTGAGATGCGTCTCCCCAGTCTGGGCCCAGGCAGAATAACCGGGGTGCGTCTGCTCCCCCTGGGCCATTCCCGTAGACGTCAGCCTCATTCTAGCCGCTCGGGGGCGTGTGGGCCTTTCTGCTGCCCAGGGAGCCCGCGCCCCGGCCCCCTGTGGCTCTCGGGGTCTCCCCTGGGGGCCAGTGGCCAGACCCTTGGACAAACCACAGCAGCAGCTCCTGGCGCCTGTCCCACTGCCGCGTGGGGGGCGAGGCGGGGTGCAGCTGACCTGCTCCCGGCAGGCACGCACCCGGGGAGGTGACGCTGACCTCGGGGCGTCCGCACGTCACCCACAGACTGCCGGCCGCCTCGGTGCCCCCTCTCCACAGCTCCCCCTGCCCGTCACTGCCTGCGCTGGTCCACTGTCCTCCTGTGCAGGGACACACGCGTAGTTCACGCAGTGCCGGGGTCGGCGCCCCAAGGGAGTGGCGGGAAAGGCAGCCTCGTGGGCAACGGGGAAGACGAAATAAGGAGAGAGACTTTTAGAGACGGATGAAGGGAGGAGCTCAGAACGGCAGAGTCCGATGAACTCAGCTCTGCTTTTAAGGGAGAAAACTACAGGAGGGAGGAGGAAGGAGGGAAGGAGAGAGGAGGGAGGAAGAAGAAAAGAGGAGGGAGGAGGTAAAAGGGAGGAAGGAGGGAGAAATGGAGGGAGGAGGGAAGAGGGAGGAGGGAGGAGGAAGACAGGAGGAAGGAGGGAGGAGAGAGGAGGGAGGAGAGAGGAGGAAGGAGGGAGGAGGTGGGAGGGAGGAGGGAGGAGGGAGGAGG
>PVKZ01006653.1:0-32088 GCA_004027375.1 Macroglossus sobrinus | reverse complement strand
AGGCTTCATTACATAGTCATGACTGATTAAATAATTGGCCATTGGTGATTGATTCAACCTCCAACCTCTTGCCCCTCTCCAGAGGCTAGGGGCACGCTGAAAGTTCCAACCCTTCAGTCACATGGTTGGTTCCCCTGGCAATTAGCCGTAACCTTAGGCACTTTCCAAAAGTACCCTCATGAACATAAACTCAGGTGTGGTTGAATCAAAAAATGGGCAGAGGACCTGAACGGACACTTCTCCCTAGAGGACATACAAGTGGCCAACAAATATTTGAAAAGATGCTCAACATCGCTAGCTATTAGGGAAATGCAAGTCAAAACCACAATGACATACCATCTCACACCTGTTAGAATAGTTATAATCAACAAGACAAGTAAACAAATATTGGAGAGGATGTGGAGAAAAAGGAACCCTCATACACTGCTGGTGGCACTGCAAATTGGTACAGCCACTATAGAAAATAGTATGGAGTTTCCTCAGAAAACTCTGAATTGATCTACCATATGATCCAGCAATCCCACTACAGGATTTTTACCTTAGAGACTTGAAAAATCCATATTCCAAAAGATATTTTCACACTGATGTTCATAGCAGCATTACTCACAGTGGCCAGAACATGGAAGCAACTGAAGTGTCCTATAATAGATGATTGGATAAAAAAGCTGTGGTACATATATACAATAAAATATTACTCAGCCATAGAAGAGATGAAATACTGCCATTTGCAAAAACATGATGGGTCTCAAGATAATCATGCTAAGCAAAATAGCCAGACAGTAGGGTGTGTGAGAGAAGGGGGAAGGTAGGAGTTAAGGGGTCAAATATTGGGGGGTAGGGGGAGGGTGAAGTGGGTTAAGGGGATCAAATATATGGTAGCTGAAGGAAACTGGACTTTGGGTGGTAAACACATAATAGAATATACAGATATCAAATTATAATGTACACCTGAATTATATAATTGTATTAACCAATGTTACCCCAATAAACTTAATAAAAAATAAATAAAATATTTTTTATTTTTCAATTATATTTGTCATACAATATTGTATTAGTTTTAGGCATACAGCATAGTAATTAGACATTTATATACCTTACAAAGTGATCAACTTGATGAATCTAGTACTCATCTAACACCATGCACAGTTATTATATTATAAACTATATTTCTTGTGCTATCTCCATGACTTTACATGTCCATGACTTTTTTGAAACTATCCATTTGTACTTCTTAATCCCTTCCTCCTTTCACCCATCCACCTACCCGCTTTACATCTGGCAACCATCAAAAATGTTCTCTGTATCTATGAGTTTGTTTCTGTTTTGTTTATTTATTTTGTTCTAGAGAGTCCACATGTAAGTGAGATTATATGGCATTTGTCGTCTAATTTATTCTACTTATTTACTCTACAATACCCTCTAGGTCCATCCATGTTGCGGCAGATAGTAGGATTTCATTTTTTTATGGCTGAGTAAATATTCCATTGAATATATGTATTGCCACTTCTTTTCCATTCATCCATTAATAGACAGCCAGGTTGTCAGCATACCTTGGCTACTGTAAATAATGTTGCAATGACCATATGAATTCACATGTTCTTTGGAAGTAGTGTTTTGGGTTTATTCAGATAAATATGCAGGAGTGGGATTTCTGGGTCCTTCTTTATATCTTGTTACAGACTTGGTTTTAAAGTCTATTTTGTCTGGCATAAATATTACATCCCAACTTTTTTTTTTACTTCCATTTTCATTAACTATCTTTTTCCATCCCTTTACTTTCAGTCTGTGTGTGTCTTTCACTCTGGAGTATCTTATAGGCAGCATATGTTAGGATATTGTTTTTTTACCCATTAAGTCATTTTGTCTTTTGATTGGAGCATTTAATCCATTTACACTTAAAGTAATTTTGACAGATATGTAGTTATTGCAATTTTATTATTCACATTTCTTTTTTCTTTTTCTTCTTAGTCTTCTTCTAGTCTCTTTAACAATTATTGTAATACTGGTTTGGTGATGATAAACCCTTTAGCTTTTTCTTGTCTAGAAGCTCTTTATCTGTCCTTTGATTCTAAATAATAGCTTAGCTGGGTAGAGTAATCTTGATTGTAGGTCTTGTTTTTCACCAGTTGGAATATTTCATGCCAATGCCTTCTGGCCTGCAGTTTCTGTTGAGAAATCAGCCCATAGTCTTATGGGAGCTCCTTTGTAGGTAACTAATGGCTTTTCTCTTGCTGCTTCCAAGATTTTTTGTCTTTAATCTTTGGCATTTTAATTATGTGCCTTGGTGTGAGCCTCTTTGGGTTCATCATCCTTGGGACTCTCTGTCCCTCCTGGGCTTGTTATGTCTATTTCCTTCACCAGGTTAGGGAAGTTTTCCATCATTACTTCCTAAAAGAAGGGTTTCAATACCTTGCTCTCTCTCTTCTCCTTCTAGTACCCTTATGATATGAATATTGGTATGCTTGTTGTTGTCTCAGAGGTCTCTTAAATTATCCTCATTTTTATAAATTCTTTTTCCTGTTTGTTCTTCTGATTGGGTGCTTTCTTATCTTTTAAATTGCTGATGCAATCCTCTACTTCATCTAATCTACTGTTGATTCCCTCTAATGTATTCTTTATTTCAGTTATTGTACTTTTTATTTTTTTTTTGCTTTGTTTTGTTTTCTATCTCCATTTTTATGTTTCCTGTCTTTTTGCTGAAGTTCTCATTGAGATTGTTGGGCATCCTTATAATCAGTGTTTTGAACTCTGCATCTGGTCAATTGTCTCCACTTTATTCTTTTCTGGAGCTTTGTTCTGTTCTTTCATTTGTGATATGTATCTTTATCTCCAATTTTGACTGCCTCACTGTGTTTATTTCTGTGTATTAGGTAGGGCTGCTATGTCTCCTGGTCTTGGAAGAGGGCCTCATGTAGTAGGTATCCTGTAGGACCCAATGGCACACTATCCCTGGTTACTTGAGCTGGGTGCTTCAGGTTTGTCATTTGTGTGGGTTGTGTGTACCCACCTGTTGAGGTTGAGCCTTGGTTGCTGTTTGCATGTCAGTGGGAGGGACTGACCCTCAGGCTGACTGGTTGTGAGGACTGGCCATGGCTACAGCAGAGAATCTGTTGTGCAGGGACTGACCTTAGAAAGCAGGATTCACTTTAGCGGGGCTCTGGTGCCTGCTCAGTCTGTCCTTTGGGTATACCATCCACGGAGGCAGCCAGGTGGTGCTCTGTCTTGGTCCAAGGCTAGCCACCTGGCATACTTGTTAAGTTCAGCTGCTGCCTGTGCCTTGCCTGGAACCACCTAACATGAGCCACAAAGAAATATTCAGATAGTCACCACTGTGCTGGGCTTAGAGGTGCCTAGGAAAGTCCAATCCTTAAACAGAGGCTGGCTGACACCTATGTCAAGCTTAGGCTGCTCAGCAAGAGATACAGAGTACAAAGAGGCAAGATGCTGCTTGTTTGGTATTTGTGAATCTTGGAGAGATTTTAGGAAAGTCCATAGCATGAGACAAGACAGGCTGTTTGTATAGAACACCCATTGAAAATGGCTTGGGTGGATCCACAAGTTGGGTGAAGCAGGGTCTCATGGAATCACCAGGGCAGAGCAAATAGTGTTAGCCACATTAGTGGAGACTCCAATATGACAGCTGCCTGCATCTGCATGCTGGGTGATGGGAGGTCTCAACAAAGAAACATTGGCTTCTGCCAGCATTCTGTCTGGGAGAAAACTATCCCTCCTGCCCTTTCTGTGAGGCCAGACAGTTCAGTTCCTCCCTATATGGCTCTGGTGCCTTTCAAGCTGCTGCCTCAGAGCTCAAGCTCAGAGCAAGTGAGTCCCTTGGTGATTAAGTCCCTGTGCAGTCTCCTTAAGAGGAATCCCTGGGACTCCAGCAGCCCTCTGTCTCACTTAGCCACCATCTCCACTAATTTTCACAGCCATAAGTTAAGAGAGCTTCTTTTCCCAGCACTGGAACCCTGGGGTGGGGCGTATGGGGGGAGCTGGAACCCCATGCTACTTAGCAGGGACCTCACTAGCCAAGATAGCTTCCTGATCTTTAACCACCATACATGTGTGTCTGTGTGTGTGTGTGAGACCAGCTCATTCCATGTCTCCACCATTCCTACCAGTCTCCACGTGGCTTCTTCTTTCTGTACATCCTTAGTTATAGAACTTCTGTTCAGCTAGACTTAAGGCAATTCTCAATGACAATTTTTCTGTAGTTTAGCTGTAATTTTGATGTAGTGAGAGGATAACAGCACAGCATTTACCTATACTGACATCTTGAATGTAAATGGAATTTAGATGTTTTATCTTTCTACTTAAAAGTAAAATAGATATCTGACTCCAGTAGACTTCTTTTAAACTAAAAATATAAGGGTTTATATCTCTTTTTATAATATATAGCCACAGATGATTTGATTTGATACAACAACTTCCATTTTTAAAAATTTTAATAGTGGATACCTAGTTAACTGGTAAAACTGATATATTTAAACCTTCACTTATATATTTATAAAGTCAAGAACAAAACAATATTAAATCCCCTTTAGAGATCACAAGAATTAGAAGGTGCTTTGCTCCCTGATTCCTTTCTAGTCTTCAATTCATGGTCTTTGTTATATTATTCAGAAATTTAAATCCACAATACTTAAAATCATAACAATAAAATGTCACTTTAAAAATATTTTCAGTATTTTTAATTAATTTCATAATAACATTTACAATAGAATGTAGATGAGTACAGAATTTTGAGTTGTGAAAGTGTCCTCTTAAAACTTTGATATTTCTTCAATGTTTTCTGCAATTGTTTTTTGTTGACAAAAGCCAGAAGCTTAATTTGAATGCTATCTCTTTTTACATAACCCATTATTCAGTTATTGAAATTTTTATTCATAAAAATATAATTTCTATAAAAAATAGCTATAAGATATATCTAATATTTTCATTAATATTATCCAGAATATAGTGAAGCTTTTGATTGTGCTCTCATTTTTTATTCTCTACAATATTACTCTTTTCTATAACTTTAATTATTGCTTTTGAATTTTTGCTTTTGTTCTTTTTTCTGGTTTCTTGCTGTGAAACTGTTATTCTTAAGTTAGATATTCATGTTCTCTCCAACACCCAAAATTTCTCCTTTATTGTTTTAAATTTTTGTCCCTTTAACGTTCCTTAAGGAAGGATTTCTACTATCATCTGAATGTTTGCATTCCCTCAAATTTCATACTGTGAAATCCAATGCCCTTAAAATAATAGTATTAGGAGGCGGGGCCTTTGGGAAATATTTAGTTCATAAGGGTGAAACCTCATGAATAGGATTACTGCTTTTATAAAAGAGATCCTACAGAATTCTTTCCCCTTTTTTGCCATATGAGGATACAACAAAAGGGTCTTCTATGAACCAGGAAGTCTGCATCAAACACCAAATTTATCAGTGCCAAGATATGGACTTCTCAAGCTTTCAACTGTGAAAAATAAATTTCTGTTGTTTATAAGCTACCCAGTCCGTGGCATTTTTTATAGTAGCCCAAATAGACTAAGATAGCTTCTTAATCTGTCCTGAATATTACAAATTTATTTTCTGAAATGTCAATTGTGCCTAAAAAGCCAATTAAAATCATTTTTCTGCTCCTTATTCACATCTCTCTTGTTTCTGTGTCAATTTCATTTTCATCTTAATTTGTTTCTGTTTGATACTTATTTTAAATATCTTAAGAGTGTGTATATATGTACCACATCTTTTTTATCCATTCATCTATTGAAGGGCACTTTGGTTGTTTCCATGTATTGACCACTGTGAATAATGCTGCAATGAACATTAAGGTGCATATATATTTTTATAGAGAAATGTTTCATAATTTTGGAGGTAGATTCCCAGAAGAGGAATTGCTGGGTCATAATTTAATGCTATTATTAATTTTGGGGGTAACTTACATACTGTTTTCCATATTGGCTGTACCAATTACTCAATCATAAGAAAAGATGAAATACTGCCATTTGTGACAACATGGATGCATCTTGAGATTATCATGCTAAGCGAAATAAGTCTGACAGAAAAAGTTGAGACCCATATGATTTCACCTATATTTGAGATATAAAACTGAAAGCAACAAACAAAAACTCATCGACACAGACAACAGTTTAATTGGCTACCAGAAGGAAAGGGGGTAGGGTGAGAAGTAGATAAGGGTAAACAGGGTCAAATATATGGTATAAAAGATCTGACTTCAGATGGTAAAAACATAATGCAATATACAGATGATGTATTATAAAATAGTACAATAAAACCTATATAATTCTATTAACCAATATCACCTCAATAAATTTAATAATAAATAAGTAAATATCTTAAGAATGTAAAAAATAATTTTAACAAATATGGTGATGAAAGGAAATTTAATTTTGGGTAGTAAATGCACAATGCAATATACATATGATGTATCATTTAATTGTAACCTGTATAGTTTTATTAACTAATGTCACCCCAATAAATTTGAGTTAAAAAAGAACAGAACTGAGAAAAATTGTTTTCTTCCTTAACTGCATTTAAATATAAATTTTTCTTCCAAAAACTTAAGGTGTTGCTCCTCTTTTCTTCCACTGCAAATATATTTCATAGATTATTCTTTTTTAAGTGTCTGAAAACTAGAAGAGATTTAACAAAACCTAATATTTTCTAAGACAATTAAATTTAGTCTCTCTCACCATCCATAAGATTTTCTCTTTAGGGCATGAAAGGTCAGAGACTCCTTTCATAAGCTATGAAAGATGTAGTCACGGTACACATAAATATTTGCAATGTTTGAGGCTAAAGCACCATTTTCTTCAAAGTTCTCTTTGGTACCATTGCATAATTCCTTGTCCCTAATGGTACCCAGAAAATAAAACGTGTAAGTAGTAAGAGATTCCACAAAGAACATAAAGAGAAAAATGTGATTACTAGGAAGAAGATATTTACCATGAGTTGTCATCTTATCCATGTCTGAGGAGTCCTCATCCTGGACACTGGAGCATGATCTGAACACAGTGCAGGTAACAACAGAGCAAATAGGAGGGTGCAACTTGAAATTTATCTTAAGGAAAATGTAATTCAATAAATATTTCAATATCTACCATGTGCAAAATCTGAAGATTTTAGAGAGTTGTACAAAGTTAGTAAAATAATGGTTAAATTTACTTATTAAGTGTTAACTATTTGCCAGGCTCTGGTTTAAGAACTTTTCAGATTAATTCATTTGATCCTCAGAACAGTTTTCTGAGGATGTGTTGTCGCTTTTGTTATTCTAATTATAGAGATAAATAAATACATTAAATAACTGTCCAAGGTCCATTATAGCCAGTAAGTGGCAGAGCCTGGAATGAAACCTAGCCAGGGCTCAGTCTTCACCATGATTTTCTATGGAAAGTAGTAACCTTTCTGCTACAGGAGGAGCTAAGTCATAGCAGCATGAGAACCATTAATCAGGGCTGTTAGGAAAGCAACAAATACATGAAGTGAAGTAGATAATAGCTAAGTCCTTTCCATATACAAGAATCTAAAAATTTCAGAGACTTACTATTAAAATGCTAGAAAAAAGGAAGTTTACCATCATAACACTTCTCAAGAGAAATTATAGACAAAAGATGAAACAGAATTCTTCCTCTTTACACATTTAATACTGGAAAGGTTTCAGTATAGCCTGAAATAAAGACCACAAGCTCTGTTGTACCACAGTCCTTGTACCCCAGGAAGTGGTTTCAAGTTTATACTGAACAGGAGAGGAGAGGAGAGGGGCCCACATTCCAAAAAAGGGGCTAGAATAGGTCAGCCCAGTGCTTGGACCCTGGAGACGCACTGTCTCCAAAATCTTGTTGCCCATCCTTCCTTCTAGAAGAACTCTGGGAAAGATTACTCCTGAGAACCACTGTGTCCCCACAGGGCACAACTGTAGAAGTATGTAATGAGTCTCAACAATTACTCTGACAATGGCCTGAATGAACTTGGGGGAGTCATGTTTCAAGAGACTTTATAACCTGGTGAATAATTCACAATTTTCTTTATCTTATGATTCATCCTGTTTCCTAGGAGAGGAAACAAGAGTCCTCATCTTTGGGCTCTATCCAGGATAGCTCCTTCCACTCCTTCTGCTCCACCGCTGGGAAACTTGGGACTCCTCTTTTCATAGCAGCTAAGTCTTATCATTTTCAACACCAGAACAGAGGACCTGCTCTCTAACATGCCTGCCTCCAGAAAGGAATGCTAACAAGTGCTGGACCAGCTGGCTGTAAATTCCCATTTGTGGAAGAGGAGTGAAGACCACAGGACCAGGACCCTTTTTGACAGCACCTGAGATGACTCCCCACATAGGGGCTGTGGACATTGGAGAACAGTCTCTGTGACACTGACATCGAGGGACAGATAGCCATCAACTGCACTAAATGTGTTATCCCCTTTGACCCTCACAACACCACCAAGAGGTAAGTAGAATTATTTTGTCATTTTAGCAAATTAAGAAATTGGTGAATTGAATGGCACAAATCGCACAGGGACTAGCAAAACTAGGACTCACACCTTGGTTCCAGAACCCAAAATCTGAAGATTGAATGGACAAAACAGAAGGGGAGAAGAAGAGAGGGAGAGAGGTGGAAGGGAGAGAAGGGGTAGAGAGAGAGAGAGAGAGAGAGAGAGAGAGAGAGAGAGAGAGAGAGAGAGAGAGAAGAGTGAGAGAGACAGAGAAATATAGAACAAACTCCCCTGCTGACAACAGTTATTCTTGGGCCCTAATCCGTGAAAACCAGATGAGGAAGGGGTAGTTTTGATTTAGTTATCTCAGTCCAGAACTCTCCACCTCCTAAAGTAATACTGTATTTGTGTGTGTGCACACACATAATACACTAGCACAAGCCTATTGTCTTAGAGAAGAGCTACGAACCCACCTGCACCCACATTCAATAGTGCAGGCTCACAGGCCCTTTCAGAAAATTATGTTATTTTATTATCAAAACACTGATGGGTCAAAGCACTTGGACATTTCTTTGGCCTTGTCTACTAACTGTGATGTCAAAAGGAAGCATTTGGCCTCTTGCGTCCCTGAAAAAACTATCCTCAGCACTGTCACTCATGTGACAGACATCTCAGAGCACAAACACTTTTCAAGAAAATAGATTTCAATGGCCCAGAATTGCCTGGAGGAACTCTGGTTCATTCCAGTGAACTCAAGTCTCTCTTTCTGTCTCTAGCATTCGCACTGAGGCATCTCCTGGCTCCTCTCACTGGGGGCATATGGTTCTTTACCTCTCTTCAAGATTTCAGCAAAAAGCATCTCTCCTTGTGAAGACAACTTAATATCTAACACTGCAAATCCTGAAATCCTTGTGCTCAGAAACTTCTCTGGTTCTGTGTCTTTATTTAGTTCTCTCACTGATTACACCAACCACTTCTTTTCTGGTACAGCTTTTCTTATATTTATTAACTTTTTTTAAAAATCAACTTGTGGTTGTACTTATCCAGACTGTCATTCAAAATGTTGCCTTATTCATCAGTCATTTTATATGCCCAAATACCTATGTTTATATTAAATAAAAGGTGGCATATGTCTAATGCCAAAAAGGGTAGTACAATTTATATCCACTATATTAATTTTTAGTATGTAACAAATAAAGTACAAAATCCTTTTGTTGGTTCAATATGTTCCACAATATAACCCCAAACTTGTTTTGCAGGCTGATTTCCCATTATTGGTTGTACTAGCTTCTCCTATGACTTGTCTATTGTAGCCTTTTGTACTTAGTTTCCTACTGTATTTTGGGTCCTGTTCTTATCAGTGTGTGAGACCCTATGTATTCTGAATACTAATGTTTTATTGATCGTTTAGTGGATACCTCTTTCTCATCTATGACTTGTCTTTTCCCTTTATAGTGTCTATAGTGTCTTTTTCACACTACTGTTTTAAATTTAAAGTAGTCAAAGTATAATACATTTATCTTATATTTTGTGTTTTGGGCTTGTTTAAGAAATTAATTCCTTTCCTGATATCATAAATATATTTCCCTCTAAATTTTTTTCAGCTTTATTGTGATAGAACTGGCATATAACATCATATAAATTTAAAAAGTACAATGTTTATTTGATATGCTTATAAAGTTTTTGAAGTTTTATCTTTCACAATCCTTTAAAGATTATTTTTGAGTATTATTTTCATATATGGGTATCACATTATTACATTATTTACTAAACAGTAGGTTCATTCTTTCCCTGCCATTTCTAAACCAACCAATGTCCTATACCAACTGCTAATAAATGCTTAATCTCTATCTGGACTTTAGTTTGTTACATAGGTCCATTTTTCATGCTTTACATCAGTACTACTCTGCTGTTTGAATTACCATAGTAAATCATTTTGATACCTGATGGCACCATTACTTCCTCCTTATTCTCTCCAAATTGTCTTAGTTCTTTACAGCTCCTTATTCTTCTGCATGCTAAATTCCATGTTTAAAAGAAACATGTGGTATTTTGATTGGGAATGCATCAAATTCATAGATTAATCAAAAGAGAACTGACATTCTTAATGACATTGAGTCTTGCCATTAGCATTGCTAATCTCTTCATTTTTTAAGTATTCATTTTTTGTTCATCAGTAAATTTCTGTAATTTCTAAAACCAGTTGGACTCTTTTGTTAGAATCATTCCTAGATTCTTTAATATTTTCTATTGTTATTTTAAAATTAAATTTTCTAATTATTGTTTAAGAACAGTGCTGATTTTTTTTTAATATTGGTCTGTATCAAACAAACGCTGATATCATAGAGATATCCTTGAAAATCTTTGATTGATCTAGAGATTCCCTTGGGTTTTTCTTGTAGACATCAGATTTCCTGTGACTTTTAGTCTTTGTTTTTCTGTTCCAATACTAACATAGAAAAAAAAATTCTAATGTTACTTCCCAGACAGGGCAACACTTCACGTATTTTACACAGAGGTCTCAAAGTAGCTCTTTACTTCATGCAGATCTGTGGACATATCTCCTTTATCAAATCACACACCAGATCACAGCCTTCAGGGCCTTGTTTGCAGTTGGAAACCCCAAGGGGCCAGAACAGCATCAGCTCTGCCTTACAGCTCTTGCCCTGAGTATTCGTTTTGTTTCTCATAACTAAATATTCCCATTTCTTTCAGGCTTGGCCATATGTATATTTTATTATTTTTAAAATTTATCTAGAATTTCTATATGTTTTCATTGAAAGGAGACCTGTCAACACCAGCTTACTCTGCTATATTGCCAAGAACCACTTTTCTAAAACACTATACTTCCACACAATATGAACTAAATAGTCTCTGAGCCCTTTGGCTTTACTGAACCCTCTCAACCCTGAGATATTATGCTTCTGTGTGAAGACAGGAAAAGGTATTTCAAGAAAGAAAACCGAATTCCTTTAGATTAAAAATGAAAAAGCATATCATACTTAGATCTTCATCCCCTGTGCCTAGCATGTAATTTACACATGAAAATTAATGATTGAATTACTTATAGATGAATTAATTATTGAGTAGAGTTCTCTTTTTAAAAATGAGTGAATGATTTAGGATATCCTGGACTATAGTAATAAATAGATCTCAAATGTGTAACAGTTTAAACAAAAAAAAATTAATTTCTCTCCTATGTAACAGTCTCATTGGGTGGGTATCCTTGGTGGTGGGTGACTCTGCTGAATGTAGAGAACTAAGGACATAAGCACATTCCACCATGTGATTCCACCATCCCATTCAGTCTCCTGGTCATTTCCATCTACTTGACATGACAGCAAAAAAAGAAGGAAGCCCAGAACTGGAACACATGGATGAACCTGATAAAACTTGGTCTCATGACCATACCTCAGTGCAAGCAAGCCTGGAAATGTAGTCCAATTGTGTGTCCAAAGAAGGGAACAACATGTGTTTGGATGAGTAGATATTAGTCTCTGCCAAAATTAACATGCCTCAGAGTACAAGTGGATCAAAGAGAAAAGAATCCATAGTCAAGCAGTTAAGATAGCATTACAATATTTCAGGTAAAAAAGAATGATAATCTAAGTTAAAGCTCTGAGGCAATATGTAGAAAAGTTGAATCATGTAAGGATTATTTTAAATAAAGAATCAACAAAATCAGATGTAAAAGTGAAGGATAAACTGGTGAGTGTGTCTGTGAGCATCCCATATGGGGGCAATCCAAGAACTAAACCTTGATTAAACTTCAGAAATACTGAGTGAAAACTTACTGTTTCATACAATGAACAATATTTCACAATGATCTCTCATTAAAGTAATGTATGCAACAACATGGATGGATCTTGAGATAATCATGCTAAACAAAATAAGTCAGACAGAAAAAGTTGAGAACCATATGATTGCATTCATATTTGTGATATAAAACTGAAAGCAACAAACAAACAAGACAAACAAACAAAAACTCATAAATACAGACAACAGGTGTAGTGTATACCAAAAGGGAAGCAGGGAGGGAAGGAGGTAGATAAGGATAAATGGGGTCAAATATATGGTGATAGAAGGAGACTTGACTATGAGTGGTGAACACACAATGCAATATACAAAGGATACATTATTGAATTGTATACTTGAAATCTATATAATTTTATTAACCAATGTCACCACAATATATTTAATTTAAAAAATAAAATTTAAAAATAAAATTAAATAATGTATGAATTTCTTCCTCAAAAAAGTTTACAAACTACTTAGATTGGATATGCAGTGTGGGGCTTTACGCAGATATGCTGGTAGGATAGCTGAACACACAGATGTGGAAAAGAGACATCGGCCCTACAGATATAAACCAGAGAGATTACTATGCAGTAGTTGAAGTGACTATGGAATTAGATGAGTCACCAAAAGAAATAATAAATAAAGAAAAGAGCTTTGCAATTATCTATATTAGAGAGTTTTCCAAAGAGATAAAAAGTTTTCTTTACAAATGGGACTCTTGGGGAGGAAAGTCACCAGGCCCATTTTTGCTAGGACTTCAACCCAGTGGTCCTTGTGATTCATAATCTTTCAATGTCAATGTAGATACCTGTTACTTCCTGAGCTCTGCGATCACTATGAGTTTGGTCCTTGGAAGAATTCCTAATTTCCCGGCTGGTCCTTGCATTATACACCATTTGCAATGGTGTAGTTGATCAAAGATTCCAAAATGTTGTCCTTTACATATCATGTGTAATGAAATTAGCATGTGATTGATTCTGGCTTCTCCATTAAGTTATAAGGTCCCTAAGAGCAGAAACTGTGTCTTATATGCTGAATAAATAACTTGTAAATTATATTTTTCACATATTCTTGATTTTTCCATAAGCTTAACAATGTATCAAGCACATGCAATATGAAAGTTAAGTATTTGTGAACTGATTAAATCCTAGGTGTTTGGGTAGTGGTGCTGGGATAGGGGAGGATGGGCTTTTCTTGATTCAAAATCCCTTACTTATCAAAAATTAGTGTCTGGGGTTAACCATCAATTATTCCCACTGATCAACAAGGGTATTTTCCGAAAATGTTGGGTTTCTCTGGATTTAGTAAACTCTGTTGTAAAGATGGCTGATCACCTGAGTTAAAACTAGTGGATAAGGAAAACCATTATACATAGAAACTTCACTAATAATTTTAAATTCCTTTCCTCTTTCTTAATAGAGGAGCCATGAGGAAAGAAAACCAATCTTCTACCCTGGATTTCATCCTCCTGGGAGTTAGTGGTCAGCAGGAACAGGAAGATTTCTTCTTCATTCTTTTCCTGTTCATTTACCCCATCACACTGATTGGAAATCTACTCATCATCCTGGCCATCTACTCCGACATTCGCCTTCACAACCCCATGTATTTTTTCCTTGCTAATCTCTCCTTTGTGGACATCTTCTTCTCCTCTGTAACCATCCCTAAGATGCTGACCAACCATCTCTTGGGCACCAAAGCCATTTCCTTTGGGGGATGCCTAACACAGATGTATTTCATGATTGCTTTGGGTAACACAGACAGCTATATCCTGGCTGCAATGGCATATGATCGTGCAGTGGCCATCAGCCGCCCACTTCATTACACAACAATTATGAGCCAACGGACTTGTGTCCTGCTAGTTGTTGGGTCTTGGGTAGTTGGAAATGTCAATGCCCTCCCCCATACTCTGCTCACAGCTAGTCTGTCCTTCTGTGGTAACCAAGAAGTGGCCAACTTCTACTGTGACATTACCCCTTTGCTCAAGCTGTCCTGTTCTGACATCCACTTCAATGTGAAGATGATGTACCTAGGGGTTGGTGTTTTCTCTGTGCCATTATTATGCATCATCATCTCCTATATCCGGGTCTTTTCCACAGTCTTACGTGTTCCATCCACCAAGGGTGTGCTCAAGGCCTTTTCTACTTGTGGTTCCCACCTCACAGTTGTTTCTTTGTATTATGGGACAGTCATGGGCATGTACTTCCGCCCTCTGACTAGTTACAGCCTAAAGGATGCTGTGATAACTGTGATGTACATCGCAGTGACTCCAATGTTAAATCCTTTCATCTATAGTCTAAGAAATCGGGACATGAAGGCTGCCTTGGGGAAACTCTTCAGTAAGAGAATCTCCTCATAACCAGTGTGAGGTCATATTGGGGACTGCAGTCACCAATTAGGAGGCACTTGAAAATCCATCCCCAATATCCTTCCCCTCCAAGAAGCCATCTTTGATATTTCCAGTTAGAAAGTCTTCTCTGAAATCTTGTAACAATTCGTGAGGCATCTTCTCAGTACACATTATCACCCCTTGGCAGAGTGGCAGCACGGGCTATTGGGTTCATGTCTCAGCTATTTTACTGACTGTTAGAGTAAAGTTGAGAAGGTCCTGAAGTTCAGCTTCTATATCTACATTTAGTAAAAATAATACTGCCTGCTGCTGTCACAGGATGTGAGGATAATGATAGTATTTTATTTGAAGGCTATAAATCACTAATCAAATATCAATTTTTATTGGACTATTATATTTAGTCACTCCTAATTTGCTTTCCATCTTCAGAGGGCAGGCCTTGACACATCACTGTACCTTTCATAACCTTGGTCATATAAAGTGTATCCAGTAATTCTTGGTAGAAAGTGGGATGAATAAATGAAAATATCAGTCTTTGAAATGTAACCTGATAATGGTCAGATATAATCTGACTAGATATTATTAACCCATCCATTAAAATCTTTAAAGAAGCTGATGTGGCAAGATATTTTTGTTCTTGCTGTATTATGGACTAAGTTACACTATTTCTAAAGAGCATAAAACTCTTCCTAAAATCTTATGAAAATAACACACCATAGTTATTGCATTGTAAAGTAATAAGTATTCCTATTTTATTAATATAATAGAGTGCTGATTTAATTAGTCACAACATAAAATTAATCTACAGTGACAGAAAATTTGGATCCCAAATAATAAATGAAGGAAAAAAAGAAATATTAAAAATCTTTTGACCAGGTTTCTCCAGCAGGGCCAGGGAAGATAAAGCTTTTATTCTGGATGACTAGCCCAGATTATGTAGATGATATTCACCAAAACAGAAACAGTTAACCCAGCAGGTCACTAAATACCCATTAAGGAACTCCACTATCTATGATTTGATTATGTTCATGAGAAAATTATAAAGCTTTTAAAAAATACTACTAAAAAAAACAATGATTGCCCTCAAATATTATTTTTCCAAATAGAATAACATTTTGAAGAAGTAGATTGAGTGTATCTTGGTACAGTGTGCAAGTTGTTTTACTATCTACTATTTTTATCTGCCAGTAAAAAATATATAATTATCTTCTACATTTAATTCATATTGCCAAGAATTTTTCTATGAATGTTGGAAGATGATATTTTTCATTTTTTGATGTTTTTTGGGTCTCTAAAATAACAAGAATGATAACTATCCCAATTATCTTCTTTTTAACTAAAAAGGATTTGATTACAAAAGCATATAAATCTGTGTGAATGAATGACCAAATAATAGAAAGAAATGAAGGTATTTGATTTATGGAATTTTCAAAGTTGGCCAATAAAAATTTATTTTCTGTCTGTTCCCATGATAATGTGAAGATTGGGATGTTTTGTTCACTGCTGTATCTTCAGCACTTAGACAGTGATGATATATAGTAACTACTTAATTAATTTATATTAAATTAATAAATAAATCCTGCAATATTATGTTTAACTACTGAATGAAATAAGGTTAATTTTTCTGTTATAGGTGAAATCAAGAAAACAAAATTGTATGAGATAGTTCAAATATTTCCCCCATAGTTAATTAAGTGCCAAAGAAGGTATATAAAAGAGTCAAGGATGTAAATTCTCAGAAGAATGCCATACTGCTTAACTGCCCCATCAATCTGACATTATTCTTCTGTTTTAATTTAGACAAGGGAAGTTGACCTCCCCTACTGTATTTCTTACAATAATCATAAGAATCAATATGTTTATACCTTTAAATGCAAATAAAAATCCTTGCATATATATTTAAAGTCATTGTCTCAGCCATCTCTCTTTGATTCTGTCAAACATGCTGTCTTAGAGTAATTCTGACACTCTAATTTAAATTACTTTATGTACCAATGTCTAGGGATTGACTACATCTGAAAAAGATTATATATAGCTGATAGGTCAGTTAAGATCCATTCAGGAAACAGAAATCACATTGGGTATTTTATTTAAACCAAGAGACTTTAATACAGGGAAGTAGATACATAAGTATGTTTTGAAAAAGACTAAAGAAGAAAAAAGACAGATACCAAGGTTGCCACTTGGTCCTCACCTACTGAAGTGACCCAAACTTTCATTCCTGAGGGGTCTGAGTCCTGAATAGTACTCCCCTTTTAGGGGGATGGGCCATTCTATAGTGGCTCTTAATCCCTGTTGTTGGGCATGGTCCTCCTTACCCACATACTCACTATGTAGCAGCAACACAAGGTGCTTGGTAATTAAGTCAGTCACCCCACCAGTAAAGAAATCTTTCTTTTTCTGAATGGCCCATAGAGACGTGCTACAATTTGACTGACTCTTAGCAACATAATACTAACATTCTAAAATGTAAACCTCAAAAGATTATTATTGATACTCTTTTATAAGGTTATAAACAGCTAAATCTACCAAAAAATAAACTTTTCAAGAACAGATACATATTCAATACAAGTGCATTAAAAACAAAAGCAAGGCAAAGATGAGCATAGGATTCAAGGAACACACAATGTACTATACATATATGATATATTATTGAATTGTATACTTGAAACATATAATTTTATTAACCAATGTCACCCCAATAAATTTAATTTAAAATGTGTTCATATAAAAATATTGTAAAGACAGGAAATAAAAGAAAGTAGTAAGGAGATGTCCAGGTTTTGAAGTTGAGCCACTAAAAGGAAAATGTTGCCCTTAATGAAAATAGTGAACAAGACAGTAATTAAAAAAAAATTAGAGCCTTTGGGGACATGTTTTCAAAGAGGTAGCCAAATAAATAGTAGAATGAGAGATATGAAACTTTGGAATGAAATTAACAGAGCACGAATCAGAGTGGAGCTGATAACTAAAATTATGGAAATAGATGAAATCATTTAAAAGTATGAAACTCAATCCTGAGACTCTTGTAAAATGCCTAAGTTTTAAGAAAGGGGGCTATGATGCAGAATGAGTATTCTAGAATCCTCCTTCTGAGGAAGTGAAGCTGGAATCTGGCACCTTAGACTACTCAGCCATCCTGACATCCAGCATAAGTATTCTAGTGAGGGAAGTAAAACACTTGTACAATCTAGAATTGACATCAAGCTATATGTTTGTGTCCTTTTCATATCAGCCAAAGTACATAGTAGAGCGCATTGTCACATTAATTTGGAGTGTGTAGGTAATTGAACTATACTATATAAATTATACATTATAAAAAATGGATGTTAAATATATGTATAAGCAATATAAATATAAGGAGTTTCATTGTATCTTTCTATTTTTACATTTAAAATTTTGTATCATTTTAATATAATAATAAGTTTAAATAAATATTATAAATATCGGAAAAAAAGATGGTCTTTCAGAGTAACCAATAAAATTACTCCTGGAATTTAGTCATCAACTTTGACACTCTTTGCTCTCCCTCATCCATCCCCATCCAATAAGTCTGAATGAAGGATTTCTCTACTGGCAGGAGTGACTGACCCAATTACCAAAGACATTGTGTCACTGCTACACAATGGGGGGTAGGAAGGTAAGGAGGACCATGTCCAACAGCAGAGATTATTTCTGAGTGACTTATTGAACTTTAGTGTAATATTGAAAAAAAAAACCTACAAGTATTTTTTAAAATACTCCTCTCTTTTCCAATTATATAAGGCCAGGTTGTCTTCATATTTTTAACCAAACCAAGACACAGTGGTCCCTTGTTATCCGAGAGAAATATGTTCTAAGACCGCCAATGGATGGATGAAACTGAGATAGTACCAAACCCTTTATATACATACCTTTACTATACATACATACTTTTTCACTTTAAAAAAGCACTTTACTAAAAGAAACATCCGAGAGTTTACTGCCTATTTTCTTCTATGAATTTTATGATTTTGAGTCTTACATTTAAGTCTTCAATCCATTTTGAGTTTATTATTATATACAGTGCAAGAAGGTGGTCATGGATGGCCTTAGAGAGTGTTATGCTAAGTGAAATAAGTCAGAGAAAGAAAAACACCATATTATTTCACCTACATGTAGAATCTTAAGAACAAAATAAATGAACATATAAAACAAAAAGAGACTCATAGATAAAGAGAACTGGGAGGGGCATTGGGGTCTGAGTGAAAAAGGTGACAGGATTAAGAAGCACAAATTGTAATGGGAATCTGACGTACAGCACAGGGATTATAGTCAATAATATTGCAATAACCACATATAGTGCCAGGTGGGTACTAGACGAATGGATAGTATCACTTCATAAATTATATAAATGTCTAACCACTATGTTGTACACCTGAAACTAATATAACATTATACTGAATGTCAACTCTAACTGAAAAATATTGTTTTAATCTAAAAAGTATTTTATGGCTTCTCTTTGGCATATCTAAACTACTAGTATTCCTACTCTTGTGGTTTGGGGTTATTATTAAGTAAAATAAGGATTACTTGAACACAGGCACTGCTATATACAGCTAGTTAATCTGATAATCAAGACAGTTACTAAGTGACTAACCAGAGGGGAGCATATACAGTATGGGTATGCTAGACAAAGGGATGACTCATGTCTTGGGTGGGATTGAGTGAGAAAGTGTAAGCTTTCATCATAGAACTCAGAACAGAGCACAATTTAAAACTTATGAACTATTTATTGCTGAAATTTTTCATTTAATATTTTTGGACCACAGTTAGCCAAAATCACAGAAAGTGAAACTTTGGACAATAGAGGTACTACTGTGCTTAAGCAAAATAAGTCAGATGGAGAGAGGTAAATACCATATGATTTCACTTACATTGCGGAATCTAAGAAACAAAAAGAACAAATTAACCAAAACCAGACTCACAAATACAGAGGACAATCTGTTCACTGCCAGAGGAGGGGAGGGGTTGGAGGGCTTGGAGAAAGTAGTGAAAGATTAAAGAAGTACAAATCAGTAGTTGAGAGATGGTCACAGAGATGAAGAGTATAGCATAGAGAATGCAGTCAACAGTACTGTAATAGCTATGTATAGAGCCAGATGGATGATAAGAGTAATTGGGGGAAATAATTTCATAAACTATATAAATGTCTAACCAATGTACTGTGTACTTGAAACTAATAATAAAATAAAATAAAGTGTGTAAAAAAAAAAAGATGAAGAAACTTGGGCTTCGAGAACTTAAGTAACCTTTGCAGATTCACACAGCTAGAATCAGTCCCAAGCTATCTGACTCCAATCTTTGGATAACTTTCAATCTTTTGCAGCCATGCTATACCTCTCCATGTATAGGACTGAGAGAAAAATAAAGGGCTCTCTGGAGATATTAATATGGTCCAACTGATGAAACATAAGTTGGATTTGAGCTATCCTCATGTTCTACCTCTCTGGATTCAAAGAAATTGGCCACTATCCCAAAGAGACCCCAAGAATAACACATTCCTGGGTCACCCATATTCTGTGCTTCTTTATTTTCTGTGTCCTTGATTAGATAAACTTGGATAGAAGGGGCTACAGGAGAAAGAAGAGATTCCATTTGCTGGGTGTCGTTTTAGCTTTAACCTGTCCCATCGATCTGTTCATGCAACATCTACAAGGACAAGATTCAGGTTACTGGCACCTGATATGATAAGGAATGCCCAGCTTCTTATTTCTGGTATCCCCAGCCTAATGGAGGTATAAATAGTACAAGTGCCCAGTGTGAACTAGGATTATCATGTCTACAAGAGGAGATGATAAACTGCTCTCTGAGACAACAGTTGTTCACCCACTCTGGCCTATTTCATGATGCTAAAGGTCATTATCTACAGCTCCATGAAAAGTCCCAGGAAAAAAATCACAAGGCTAAATGAAGCAACCAAAGCTTACTTAGTTGCTTTGCTGGTGAATGGATTGCTAGGGCCCTCCTGGGACCACGGCAATGTCAAAGACAGGTCCTGGATGTCTATCTTCTCTTAGACCAGCTCACAGCAGGGACATAGCACTGTATTCTCAATCCTTTTGGGTTTTGGGTATTTCACAGAGTTAATTATCTTCCCTTTAACAAATCTTGAGATTGATCCAAGCTGCAGCTAAGAATAACAGAACCTTAATTCCATGGGTGTTAACGAAATTACAAGATTGTGTTTCTCATGGGTTCTATGAACAAGCAAAAGGGGCAGACATTAGCAGCAAATTCTGAAATAAATAGAAAAGGGATGTTATGCGGTTGTTATCAGGTGCTATGTGGTGTTCTGTGAATGCAGTTTCCCAGGATGACATATACCGGCATGATCACAATATCAAACTGGAGCACTTGTCATAGAATGGACAAAAATAAGTTCTCTAATACTGTGAAGCAAAAGAAGAAATTTGAGAAGATACACTGATGGCAAGAATTATTATTCAACACATCCAGAGCATGAAGCAACTTTCCTTTTGGTGCTTTTAAAGAGAGTTCTTGTCCCCTTCTACTGAACTTCCACAGTGGAAAAGATGTATGTGAAGCAGACAGAAGCCTGCTAGTAACACCATCTGCAATTAGCAAGAACAACCAGGTAAGTACTAGGATAGAAGATACATGACTCTATTTTGCTTCTTTTTTATCCCTTTCTGCTCTGTACATCCTACCTTATGGTCAAGTGGGAGCCTATCTTTCACAAATAGTCCTATAATAGCAATGATGATACTGTGCTTCTTTAGCAGTCAAAAGAAGCAGAGACCCAGGCCCTTAAAATCTTATAGACAATGAAAGTCACGTGCTATAAGGAGAACAGAGCACAGGAATCTACAATGACCTCTCTTCAAATAATTCCATGATGATCCATTTCACTCAACTTCCAGCCTCTGCAGGATATGCACGTGCACTCACACAACCACACACATGCATAAACACATGGACATGCCTCCACACTGTGCTAAGGCATTGAAAGGATGTGGCTTCGACCAAACAAACTTCTCTCCTATTTATGAAATCCCCAAAAAAGAGAGGCTGCATTTTTCTGCATTGTCTTTCATTTTATATATTTTATGAGCTCATGGTTTGGTTTTGGGGAATGTTTTCCTTAACTGATTTTACAGTAGGTAGTACATTCATATGGCTTAAACTTCTCATTATTGTACACCTGACACTAATATCACCAATATGACTATATACCAACTATACTTAAAAAACACCAATGAGAGAAAAAAAAATGTACTAAAAGGTACACATGAAAAAAATCTCCCTCCCTCTCCTGTGTCTCATTCAACCAATTCCCATACCTGTTATTGGCTTCCTGTTTATTCTTCCAGAGATTTTTACAAACACACTAGTCAATAAAACATATATTATTTGGGGAGGTGGAATTAAAATGTTTACATTGGTATGAATATGAGAATAAGAGTATGAGCCATATCCTGATCACTCAGCCCCCCACCCCCACCTTATTCTCTCTGTTTTTAGCATTATAATTTTTACTCCTTTCCTCTGGATGTTTCTTTCATCAGTGGAAAACAGGAGTTTTCTAAACCTCATTTTCGTTTTCAAACTTGAACACGAGCCCAGAAATCATCGAAGTTAAGTTCACCAAAAATTATAATCAACCACAGAAAATTTATGTGTTAAAATACTACACAGCTAATATAAAATGTAAGGACATATTTGTTTGGAGTTGTAGGAGTTATAGTTTATAACAAGCCTGTAAAAATGTCCATTGACCCCATATGAAAAGGAAGGACAAAGCAGTGAATGAGTTCTATGTTTTGATAAAGTGCTAGTTGTTCATATGGCAAGGACTAAACTGTAGAAGCAGGGAAAAAAAGAAAGAAGGTCGGTCTCTAGTCTGTGACATAGGGAGCTAAGAGGGAAGGTGACAGGAAATTAGAGGTGAGGTTTCTGTGTCTGCTGAGCCAGAAATGGTCAAGAGAGAAAACTGAAGAGAGTCAAGATTCTGAGGTCTTTTTGATATGCCTTAAGTCAATGAGAAACCTTCTGTCCTGAGTGAGGGAGAGGTGAGAGTCATCTCTGGGTAATGGAAAAACAATAGCTGTTGAGACCAGAAAACCACAGAAGTGAGTGTGCTCAGAGGGACATTGGGAGAAGTCAATCAATGCAGCCATGTGCAAATAAAATACGTACTGAGACCCGCTAATTCACCCACTACACCTAAAGCTAGATCTATGTGGTATGAGGAATACAAAGTCTAATAAACACAGCCCTGAGTAGTGTGAGAACTCTTGAGGGAAAAAAATGGGGGAACCACCATAGATTACAATCACATTTTGGCCAATTGCACACAAGTAGGCAAACTTGGAGATTTCAGCTATTAGCAGACAAAGTGTGGTCATTTATGGAGATCACGTAGAGGGTAAAGAGTATGGGTCTTAGAATTACACAATTGAGACTAGATCCAGTTCTGCCCATGCTGGATGTGAGTTAAAGGTTAGTAATTATTTATTCATTTTTCTGTTGGGGGGATGTCCTTTACTTACTAAATTATTGATTACTCTATTTTAAGAATATTAATTCTTTCTGTAATGTATGTTGAAAATAGCCTCCCACTTTTTTGCTTGGCTTTTTGTTTTGTGTGTAATTTTTTTCTTTAAAAGGATAACTTTTTAATTTCATATGATTAAACCAATTTTCTTTTTTTTTTATTGTTGCTTCTATTCTTTTTAGTTAGAAAGGACAGACACCCTTGGCCTGAGATCAAATAACCACTGTGCTATATTTTCCTCTTGTCGCTTTACAGTTCTATTTGTAGATATAATGCTTTAGCTACCTGAAATTTATTCAGTAAACACTGTGAGGTGTATCTCTAAATTAATTTTCCTAAAGAGTTAACTAGCTTATCCCAGCACCATATGTTCAGTCCGTCCTTACTTTCCTACCAACTGACAGCATTTAGCCGACCCAAATGCTGTACTCTGTTTCTGCACTTCCTATTTTTTTTCCTTTGATGGACTTTTAATGAGAGGGGAACTGCATGCAGCATGCCCTCGGGTATCTACATCCAAGAGGAAGATAGTTTGTTTAGAGATATCCATGATTGGTGAGAGAATAAGTCAAAAGACACCATTATTGTCTGGTGAGTAGTTATTTCAGTAGGTACAATTAAGGCTGACAGATTTGTAGGACATGTTTAACTTTGAAGGAAAAAAGTAGCATGGAGGAAAACTGATTCTGTGGATTAATTCCTCGGCTGAAACACTGTTCCATTCCCAGAATTTCACCTAGAAATAGTGCATTTGCATTGTTTGACATCTTTATGAAACCATAATATTTCCTATATAGTGCTATGGCTAGGGCAACTCTAAGCTATGTAGGGAAGTACTAACAAGAAGTTTCAAGCTGTTCTCTCTACCTGATATTACCTCTACCCAATTTTGCTTTCCATTCTTTCTATTATTTTGGGTTTCTTTAATCACATTATGGATACTTACTGAGCACTTACATTGTACCAGGCTCAGAGTTAAGGCCAGATTTTGGAGATAAACATAATAGGCACTTTCTCTGCCTCCTCTCAATGGGCTCATAGCAGAATGAAGGAGAAAGTAAATAGACGGTCACAATCCAGAATGACACATGCTGTGATGGCCGAGGCACAGGGGCAGGAGAACCATAAACTTGGTTTGTTATAAGAGGGTAAGTCAGGAAAGGCTTCCTAGAAGAACTGACATCTAAGCTGAGATCTAAAGTTTAGCTAGATGGATAAATGAGAGAGGGAAGACTACACTAGCCCAAAGAAATAAGATGGGCAACAAGAGTTATGCCAACACTCCAACCTAGCCCCCAAATATGTTTTAGATTGACCCTTATATAATAATGTTTAAAAAAAAGAAAGAAAGAAAAAAACCTCTCCTTCATTACAAACAAATCTGGCTTCCCATGTCACCAAGCATAAGTATTTGCAAATATTCAGTTGAACTATAAGGAACTGCCATTTTTTGTAGGTCTCAAGCAGTTAAATATTAGAGATTTCATATGATTCCACCTCATACAAATCAACATTGGAATATTATATAATTTTCAGAGTTCACAAATGCAGGGCTTATCAACTTCATTCGATTAACTCAACTTTCTGCTCACAGACAAATGGCATGGGAAAACCTGACCAGCGTCTCAGAATTTTTCCTCCTGGGGCTCTCTGAACAGCCAGAGAAGCAGGAGGTCCTCTTTGGGCTATTCCTGTTCATGTACCTGATCACAGTAGTAGGCAACCTCATCATCATTCTGGCTATCATCACTGATGCACAACTCCACACTCCTATGTACTTCTTCCTGGCCAACCTCTCTCTCGCTGATATCTGCTTTGTGTCCACCACAGTCCCCAAGATGCTGGCAAACATATGGATCCAGAACCAGATCATCTCCTATGCAGGCTGTCTATCACAACTGTATTTTTTCATGTTGTTTGTGATGCTGGAAGCATTCTTCTTGGCTGTCATGGCCTATGACCGCTATGTGGCCATATGCCACCCACTCCATTACATCATGGTCATGAGCCCTGGGCTCTGTGTCTTCCTAGTGTCTGCATCCTGGATCATGAACATCCTTCATTCCCTCTTGCACACACTCTTGATGAACAACCTGTCCTTCTGTGCAGACCATGAGATCCCACACTTCTTCTGTGACATCAACCCCCTTCTGAGTCTGTCCTGCACAGACCCCTTCATTAACTAGTTGGTGATCTTTACCATTGGGGGTCTCTCAGGCCTGGTTTGTGTACTTTGCCTGATTATCTCTTATGTGTACATTTTCTCAACAATCCTGAAGATTCCCTCAGCTCAGGGGAAGCGAAAAGCCTTTTCCACCTGCAGCTCTCATCTCTCTGTGGTCTCTCTATTCTTTGGGACTTCTTTTGGGGTTTATTTCAGTCCCCCCTCAACCCGCTCGGCACAGAAGGGCACAGTTGCATCAGTAATATACACAGTGGTAACTCCAATGCTGAATCCCTTTATCTACAGTTTGAGAAATAGAGACATCAAATCCTCCCTGGGAAAGGTAATTTGGGTTAGAAAAATTCAATTCCCCCAGTGGTAGTGATGTCACATCCAATATGGGATTCTCCACCCAATGGCATTTTTCAAATTAAGCAATGAGGAGTGAGAGAAAGTGGAGACCTCATGTCCAGGATTGGTGATCTGAACTTGAAATATATGCCTAAGTTATAGGACTGCATCAGAACAGACCCATCATCAGGTTAATACCATTAGTTTAAGTTCTTACAATCATAATGTTCTAAATGCATAGTCATCTAGATTTATAATACAACAAAGACTATGAATACTTCTGAAACAAAATGGGAATGTCTGGTTGTGCTGTTGTATGTGGCCAAGAACAAACTCTAAACTTTCCCCCACCATCACTGTGACTTCAATGACTTGGACCCTACCAATAGTTTTTTTGACACTGGGACTCCCCATGTCTATGAAGCCTCCATGCTGAAAGAACAGAAACTGGGACTGAGAAGGATTTGGTGGAGTCTTTAGGTAGACATACTGCAATGTTTTACCAGGCATCCAAGACCTCCATTTTTCCTAACATCTTAAATTTCACATGAAAACTTTACTTTATCTTTGGGGAAAATTTTTCCAAGTCAATTTCATCTTTGCAGCTTCGACACTTACCACTTGGCATAATGCCTGCCATCATTATTAATATATGCTATCCCCCACTGGCATGGTTGCAATCATAAAGTTGGAGGCCAGGAAAGAATGAGTTTATGGACACTTCACAGTCTCTTACTTGAATGACTGACACCCCGTCCTAGAAGTTCTCTAGTCCCCAGTCTCTCTCCATTCCATCTATTCTGCATGCCACAATCAGAATCATCACAGAATATGGTTATGTCACCACCCTATTAAAAAGTTCCAGTGGCTTTATACTGCCTACAAAATAACATTCAAAATATTCATCTTAGCATTCACGTCCACCATCACCAGCTCATAACTTATACAGTCTACATTAACCCACACTTGTCCTGTATTTCTCCCAATATCAACTCAGGCTAATATTTCCATAATGCATTGATTATTGTTGATGGTTACCAAAAAGCAGGTCAGTAAAAGTTGTTACTGGAGCAGATATATGTACAAAAGGTATACCATAACCAATTAAATTCTATAAGAAAATAATAAGCTACAACTGGATGCTATTTTTCATTCTTGTCTATTTCCTTTTAAGTATCTAGTTACATGCTACAATGACATAGGCTGTGGTTACTGTAGATAATATCTCTCCAGTGAAAGTCAGTTGTTGATAGCCAGTTCACTCCTCCCTATTTACCTAACAGTAAGCACACAGACTACCTTCTGACAATAAAAGGTAGTGTAGCAAAGTGGTAGACAGCATTGGCTCTAGAGTTAGACTGAAGCAAGTTCAAATCTTGACTTTGCCACTTGTAAGCTGTGTGACCCTGGGAAATTACTTACCCTTTCAAAGCAAGTATAACCTACCTCATTATGTGGTCAGGAAGTTTGAATATGATAATGTATATAAAGCATTATTTGTGGTAAATTAGATATGCATATAAGCATTTACAAGGTTAATTCTTAGTCTATAGTATATTTTCAGTAAATGTTAACTATTAGGATGGTAGTCTTTGTTAAAATTAAAGCTGAGCATGGACATGGACAATAGACTAGTGGTTACCAGAGACTAGAAAAGAGAAGGAAGGTAGATGGAATAAAAATGGTCAAATATGTGGTGACAGAAATCTAACTATGGGCAGTGAACACATAATGCAATATATATATATATGCACCTTACTGTTGAATTGTACATCTGAAACTTACTGGATTTCGTTAACCAATGTCACCATAATAAAAATAATTTTTTTAAAAAATAAAGAAAGCTGAGTAGCAGCAGATAATATGAATTCACTCTCAAGAATTGCTGATAAGAAATTGCGTATGGTCTGCACTATGAAACTGGAAGGAATTCTGTGCTCAAACCATTCTTTTGGAGAACACTGTGGGGCTTAATATAGAATCATCCACTTACTAGAATTTATATGCTGAAAACCATGTTTAGCAGGTATTTAAATTTAAAGTAAAAATTTACCTACTTAACTTAAAATACAAAGATTTGCACCATCCCCTATTCCTTTCTACTTAACAGATGTGCATCTTTTGTTGCTTAAATTAATACTTGCCAATATTTTAAGTTATATCTTTTAACTTATATTATGTGTTACTCTTTTATATTTATATTCTGTATATGAATGCCCCTGTAACAACACAGTTTACGCATTTGTCATAATTATACTTTTTGAGGTATTCCAATACACCCTTCTACCACAGTTTTGTCAAAGATTGCCCTAATGTTTGAAAATTAACACAAATTTTTCAATACTAAAAAGTAACATTTTGACAAGCATTAGTTTTTTCATGTGTTTTATTCTCCTAGCCTATAGTCTTAAAAATAAATACATCACATACACTTATGGATAATTTTAAAGCTAATGTTCTATATTGACAAATTGTTATCAACACATAACTGTTTCCCCAAGGTTGCACCAATACTTTTTCATTATTGTTATTCATTTCACTAGCAGCAAATTTACTAGTATTTTATTATTTTTACTTAATAAATATGTAATAAACCAATATAATTATTGGTAAGGATGACAAATTTTCCATAAGCATTGAAAACTGAAAAATTATTCCTATCATCTAGGGTAACATCAAATTTTCTGTATTATTACTACTTACCCATCAGAGCATTTAAAAATAGAGATATTTATAAATTAAGTATATTGTACATTGCAAATTTTTAAAAAAGCATTCATTTTTTTCTTTTTTATAAAAATCATATATATATTTAAGGTGTTAATCATGATAACAGAATATACATGCAAAGTAAAATCATTACCACAATCACTACCTCTCACAAAACTACCTTTTTTTTTCCTGGGGAGAGAATGTGAAACCTACTCTCTTAGCAAATTAACAGTATTCAACAGAGTATTGTTGAATCATCTACAATCATCACGCTTTACATCAGATCTCTGGAACTTGTTTGTTCTATGTAACTGGAATTTTGAAACCTTTGACCAATCTCTCTCCATTTCCCTCACTTCCCTGCCCTGGTAACCACCATTCTACTCTCCGCTTTTATAAATTTGACTTTTTTAGATTCCACATATAAATATCATGCATGTATTTTTCTTTCTGTGTTTGGTTTATTTCTCTTAGAATAATATCCTTCAGAGTCATCTAAGTTGTCACAAATGACAGGATTTTCTTCTTTTTTAAGGCTGAAAAATATTCTAAAGTATGTATATACTACAATTTCTTTAAACATTCATCTGACAAACACTTAGGCTGTCTTCATATCTTGGCTATTATGAACAATGCTGCAATGAACATGGGAATTCAGATATCTCTTGAGGTACTGGTTTTATTTCCTGTGATATATACCCAGAAAAGGGATTGCTAGATCATGTGGTAACTCAGAAAAGGATTGCTGAATCATATGATAATCCTATGTTTTAAGTTTCTGAGGAACTTCCATACTGTTTTCTGTAATGGTTATGCCAATTTACTACCAGCAGTATGTAAGAGTTCTCTATTATCCACACTCTTGCCAACACTTGGTATTTCTTTTCTTTTTATTAATAGCCATCCTAGCAGGTATGAGGTGGTTTTTATTTACATTTCCCTGATGATTAGTGATTTTGAGCCTCTTTCATATACCTATTGGCCATTTGTATGTGTTCTTTGGAAAAATGACTATTTAGATCTTTAACTTATTTTTTAATCAGGTTGTTTATTTTTTACTATTGGATGAGGCCTCCCCAGTGGTCCATGGATAATGAGTTAATGAAGTTTGCAATGCAGTAGGATCCGAATCCCTTGAAAGCCCTATAAGGGTCCTACCTGCTGCTCTATAAGCCTCTTCCCATCCCTTATTCATGTAGTTCATGACTCAGTACTCTAGATGGGTTAGAGAGAAATGAGCCTCTTTGGCAGCCTCTAGCATAGCTCAGGAAGTTGGCCACACATTCACATGCTCTCACTCCCTACCTCATCCCCCAGCCACCATTGTCCCAGGAGAAATCATGGGTCAAGATGGCTTCTTTTGAGAAAGGACACAAATAAACAAGATCAGGGATGAAAGAGGGGAAATTATGACTGATATCACAGAAATACAAAGTATCATGAAAGAATAGTATAAAAAAGTATATAACACCACGTTTAATAACCTAGAAGAAATGAACCAGTACTTAGAAAAATATAATATTTCTAGACTGAATCAAGAAGTTATAGAAATAGAAAGATCAGCAATATGGAAATCGAAACAATCATAAAAAACTTACCAAAAAGTAAAAGTCAGGAACAGATTGTTTCACCACTGAATTCTACCAAACATTCAAAGAAGATTTAATACCTATTCTCCTCAAGCTCTTCCAAAAAAAATCAAAGGGGAGACAATATTTACCCTCATTTTATGAGGCCAATATTACTTTGATACCAAAACTTGGTAAAGATAACACACACAAAAAAGAAAACTACAGACCAATATCTCTCATTAACACTAATTTAAAAATCCTAAATAAGATACTAGCAAACTGAATACAGTAACATATTTAAAAGATTATACACTGTGATCAAGTTGCCTTCATCCCAGGGGGACAAAGATGGTTCAAAATATGCAAATCAGTTAATATGATACACCACATAAACAAGAATCATATGATCATATCAATAGATGCAGAAAAAGCCTTCAACAAAATACAACATCCATTTATGATCAAAACACCTAACAAAATTAGTATAGAAGAAAAGTACCTTAAAATAATAAAGGCCATCTATGAAAAACCCTCAGCCAAAATTATGAAAAACTAAAAAAGCTCCCTCTAAGATCAGGAACGAGGCAAGTCTATCCACTATTGCCACTGTTATTCAATATAGTGAGTGCAATCAGGCAAGAGAAACATATCCAAGGCATTCAAATACAGTAAAGTCTCTGGATGCAAAATCAGTGTTCAAAAATCCATAGCATCCCTATACTCTAATAATAAAGTGTCAGAAAAAGAGGTGGAAAAAATAATTCCTTTTGCAATTGCAACAAAAAGAATAAAATACCTAGGAATAAATTTAACAAAACATGTGAAGGACATATATAATAAAAACTATAAGACCCTATTAAAAGAAAATGAAGATGATACGAAGAAATGGAAAAATATTCCGTGTTCTTGGATTGGAAGAATCAAATAACTTTAGTTATAATAACCTTATTACCTAAAGCATTATACAGATTTAAAGCAATCTCCATCAAAATCCCACTGGCATTTTTTAAAGAAATAGAACAAAATATCATCAGATTTGTATGAAAGCACAAAAGACCTCAAAATTGCCAAAGCCATCCTGAGAAAAAAGAACAAGGCTAGAGGCGTCACTCTGCCTGACTTTGAATTATACTACAAAGCGACAGTAATCAAAACGGCATGGTATTGGCAGAAAAACATTCACATGAAACAGTGGAACAGAATCGAAAGCACAGAAGAAATAAACCCATATTTATATGGGCAAATAATTTTCAACAAAAGAGCCAAAAACATATAGTAGAGAAACAAAAGCCTCTTCAATAAATGGTACTTGGAAAACTAGAAAACGACCAGCAAAAGAATGAAACTACACTGTTATATATCACCAAACACCAAAATTAACTCAAAATGGTATAAGGACCTGAATATAAGACCAGAAACAATAAAATACATAGAAAAAAAAAAGATAGAAACTAAATTCAAGGACTTTGGACTTAAAGAAGATTTTATGAATTTATTTGCAAACAACGCCTCAGACAAAAGCCTAACATACAAAACATACAAAGAACTCATAAGACTCAATAACTACAAAAAAAAAAAAAAACAATCCAGAGAAACTGAACAGGCATTTCGCCCCAGAAGACATACAAACAGTCAACATATATATGAAAAGGTGACGAACATCACTAGCTACTATGGAAAAGCAAATCAAAACTACAATGAGATACCATCTCACACCTGTTAGAATAGCTATAATCAACAAGACAAGTAATAATAAATTTTGAGAGGATGCAGAGAAAAAAGAACCCTTATACACTGCTGGTGAGACAGCAAATTGGTACAGCCGCTATGGAAAATACTATGAAAGTTCTTCAAAAAACTAAGAATTGATCTACCATATGATCCAGCAATCCCTCTATTGGGTATTTACCCCAAAGACTTGAAAATGCATATCCCAAAAGATACATGCACACCGATGTTCATAGCAGCATTACTCACAGTGGCCAGGACATGAAAGCAACATAAGTGTCCTACGATAGAAGACTAGATAAAAAGAAAAAGCTATGGTACATATACACAATGGAATATTACTCAGCCATAAGAAGAGATGAAATTCGGTCATTGGCAACAACATGAATGGACCTCCAGATAATCATGCTAAGGAAAATAAACCAGACAGAAAAAGCTGAAAAT
>PVKZ01006652.1:0-32110 GCA_004027375.1 Macroglossus sobrinus | reverse complement strand
TTTTAATTTCACTCTTATTTTGACTAGCACTTTGACATATTTTTATTTACATTTTTTCTCTATCGTAATGTATGTTTATTAACAGTTTTGTAGATTTAGCAGCAAAAGATGTTGCTAGTTTCTGTTCATCAGATGTACAAGTTAGAGGGTTACTTCTCTGAAATATAGTATTGAGACTGATAATATTAAATATTTTATTCTGTATTAACTTTATTATTTGATAATAAGCCTGATTAAATTTTTTCACTTGTGGAGCATTGACAGTATACCTTTTAACAATGTGAAAATAGTACCCTCTGCCCTCTCTAAAACCTCAGTTCTCTCGTCTGGACAGATTTGTACCTAAATTAAGGAAAAGATCAGCACATAGCTGCTAGAAATCCAAGAATGAATTTCAAAAGTTTCTGTATGTTTTGTTATCAGAATCTTCCCACAGAAGATTGTTAACAGATTTGGATGAAACAGCAAAGATGGTGGTTTAGCACACCTGTTCCACTGTCCGTGGTGCTGAACTGGTCATTGGTCATTAGCACTTGACTCCTAGAAGTGTGGTCACAGAATTGGCAATGTTGCCATCAATAGAGAGTTGTTAGAATAGCAGGATATCAGGCCTCTATCAACCATCCTGAATCACACTGCAATGAATATCTCCAAATGATTCACCTGCCTCTTAAAATTTGAGGAATGCTGCACTAAGATACAGTTCATGTTGCCTGGCGACTTTCCTGGTGCTCTGCTTATATCACTCCTCATATCAGTCCCCTCCAGAGGCATAATCCTACTACTGCCTTTTGAGTTACATTTAATTTGTTGGTGGCAGTGTGGTGTTACACAGAGAACATAGCCTTCGAATTCAAACAACTAGGCTAAAACCTCAACTTGTACTGTCCATTCTAAGCTTCATTGTCCTCATCTGTAAAATGTCAATATTATTACATGTTCTTATAATGCTGTTTTAAGGATTCAATGATAATATAATAGTATTTGTAAGACACTTAGCCTGATGTGTAGCAGATGTTCAATAAATCAACCACTGCGTGAGTGCTACATCCTCTTACAAAAAGAGGTGTCCTCTCAGTATAACACTGTCAGACATGGCAAAGCAACTAATCTCCAATTTCCACTCTACTACTGCATTAAATTAGTTAATAGAATAAAAATTTAAAATCTACCAAATCTTTCAGTTTGTATTCCTCCACCCCCATAATTATAATCTGGAGTAAGCAAAGATAAGGTCTTTCTTGATGATTATATTATATATGTTTTTATTAAATTAGGATAAGATGATTTGGTATTTTGAATTGGAAAATATTTATATATCTGGATAACTTAATTTTACTACAAATGTGTACACATGTACAGCCAACTTTGTAAACAGTAATTATTTACACTTATGTATAGACCCTAATTAAACTACAATGTTGGTAAAATATAATGCAGTTTAAATTGTGCTATTTAGGACGCCTAGGAATTCCCTTTCACTTATTTTAGAACATAAGAAAATGTTGACATTCATTTTTCAAAAGAAATGTCAAATCTGATAATCTGTTCTGTTACAATAGTCATTTAATGAGTTTTGACACTAAGCTTATTGCTCATTACACCACTGGAAACATCTGTTTCTTTAAATAATGAGCTATAATGAACTTGAGCAGGTCAAATTTTCTTTTAGGCACAACATTTAGTTTTACAATTTCCTGGGAAAAAATCATTAAAATATCTTAGATATCATTTCTTTTAGCTCCCTCATTTATAAAACAAGTTATATCCTGTCTCAGGATCGTATAACCAGAGAGTGGTAAAGCCATGACTAGAATCCAGGCCTTCCTATTTCTAATTTAGTGCTTCTTCAATACTCATAAAACATAAATCATATTAGCTGCTTTGAAGCTCCCAGGTGATTGTTTGAAAGATTTTAGCATATCTCTGGACATATATTAGACTTCCACACCTAAGGACACTTGGAATCTAAGTTATATCTGAAGATCTGGCATCACTCTGTATAAGTTCTCTTTTTGGGGGAAAGAAGTATGGTAGTAACATGCTGGGACTCTATGAAAAAGAAGGAGTTTATGTATGTGTGGTATAGTGAATAGGAAACCTGGAATATTTCTCTGGGCTGGAACCACTTTCTAAAAGAGACTGAATCAGGTCATCCAATCGGCTTCTAACTCACTAATGCTTGAGACTAGTTACCACACATGCCAAAGAAGAAGTTATTACACAAGGTCTGACATTAGAACCTGAAGAGTTGTACACACCATCCAAGTTTAGAAATGGAGGTTACACCTATGTGGGTTGCATCCCCTTTGGAGACACAAACACACTGCAGGAGCTACAGCTGATGGCACGTAGGGTTGAAAGTTCTGAAGCACAGTTTATCTGGAAAATCTACATCTGACTGATTGTTGAGAAGGCCAGAGTCTTTGTAGGTAGACTTCTGGGTTTGTAATAAGCAGTTTAATCCCTTATTGTCTAAGGAGGGATGGCTCTGGAATACCATACTTTGAAGGAGAATAAATATCTAAGAGAGAACTGACAGCCTATGGACACAGATGTTCCTTTTTCTTTTCCTTTTTCTTTCTTTCTTTATTTTTTTCTTTTTTTTCTTTCTTTCTTTCCTTCCTTTCTTTCTTTCTTTCTTTCTTTCTTTCTTTCTTTCTTTCTTTCTTTCTTTCTTTCTTTCTTTCTTTCTTTCTTTCTTTCTTTCTTTTTTCTCTTTCTTTCTTCCTTTCTTCCTTCCTTCCTTCCTTTCCTTCTTTTCTCCTTTTAGAATGTGTGTGTGTGTGTGTGTGTGTGTGTGTGTGTGCGCGCGCGCGCGTGTGTGGTGGGGGGCAGGTGGTTTTCTGTAGGAAGGCACTGCCCATTAGGGCTAGAGAAAGTCAAAAGTGAGCATCCCTGGAAAAATGTTTAAGCATAATATTAGAGAATAAAATTAGATTACCAGTTAGATTCCAGAATTTTGTCAGTGTGCAAACATAGAAATAGAGATATACACGTAAGAAAATCACTGAGAGGAAAAGCCATAAAATCAGTAATTGTTCTTACTGATAAGGTCAGTTAAGTGTGAATTTTTTTCTTTACGTATTACCATATTTTCCACAATAAACGTTTGTTACTGTATAATAAGAAAAATAAAAATTGAAAATTAAACACCGGAAATATTTTTCTCCCTGAGAGTTGCTTGTTGCCTTGAAAAGTCCAGTAGACCCCTCCCTCAGGGGACCTATCTTGGTAGAAGAGGTATCCATATCTCTTTGTCAGTCTCTTCTTCTCAGACCTGAACTTTCTCTCCTGCCATTTCCTTCAGTACTGCCAGCTTCTAACCTGCTCAGCTCTTAACTGTGCCACTGCGCCCTAGGGACGGAGCGCTCCCTATAGTGAATTAGCATTCATCCACCGACCCTGGGGAGAGAAACATGTGGGCAATGTTTGAATCTGAACAATACCAGAGAACTGGGGCTATAGAATACATTTAGTTTTGCTACAATACTACAGACACATGCCTCTTCCTATTTAGTCGTTTCTTTACCTGTGCATAGGTATGTTATTTTTGTGATGGCCAGAGTTTCCAACAAAGTCCTTTATGACTAGAAAGCATCCTTTTCATTCTCCTGGTCATGAAAATACATAGTTCATTTAAGATTCCAAGCTGTGGAGATTTAGGGGGCAGCAGGGAGAATGTCTGAACTTTCAATGAAGTTAAATCTTTTCTAAGTTAAAAAGGGTATTTGAAAAAGATTCTGAGAGCTATTAATAATGCATCCCTTAAATTGCCTTTTATACCTGATTTAACAGAAAATTACACAAAGTATACAAAAATCAATAAAAATAATACTAGAAGTAATAAAATTTCATTGTCACTTCTAGAAATTTGAATCTTCTTCCATAAGTTATCTAAAATGACTTAACTTGACTTCATTCTAAAAAAGCTAAGTTTTTTGTAATTTTGAATCAAGGCCCCTCAATGTGATCTGAATTTTCTAAGTTCACCAGCTTTGTTGCTTACTTAAGCAAGTAATATTATCTTATTTTATATTAAAAAATCTTGTATAATTTTACAAACTTTTAATAATGTTTGTTACTGCTACTTTTCAAGAAAGCTCTTTAGCTTCCTTCTGTAGGCCAAGAATAGTTACAATCAATTAAAATAATGAGTTATATATGAAACTTACCATATATTTAAGTATTGGGTTAAATAATTAATTAGGTTAAATCTTTTTTGTTTCTTTTAACAATAGTCTCCCATTTTAAGCTATCATTACAAAAAAAGATGTGTACATTTGTAGTATTATGAAATTCTATCCAGATAAAAGTGTTTTGTATTTTTAAAGGGAGAAAAATCATTTAAAAAAAACAGGCTATGGTTTGCAGAGTCTCTAAAGTGAGTTTTAAAGCAATTAACTTTAATTCTAAATATGATTGTAAGATATTAAAATTAATAGCTCAATTCTTAGCTTAAATTAATTTAAAATTTAAAATTAAATGATGCTTAATGCACAGGTTGCTTAGCAATTATATTTTTATGTTTTCATATTAGTTTTCCAAAGCTTCTGCTTAGCTTACACATAATAGCCAAAAAAACCCCACTCATTATGATTCCAATTTTTTCTGAGGTTCATAAGCATCTCCTATTAAAAAATAAGAATTTTTAATAAAATCTTCATGAGTATAAACTTTTTCTCACATTTGAGGTGGCTAGAAACCAGTCCTGTGCAAAGTCCATTACAGGATTGTCTAGCACGGTGTAAATTCCACATCTTGCATGGAGGGATGGAGATTTGAAAAAGAGTGCTTTTACATCCAGATTCTGACATCAGTACTAGAAATTGCTACCTCCCTCTCAAAGGGTCATAATTTACAGCAATTACCTTTCCTTCCTGGCTTAGAGACCCAAAGAACCATCAAAGAGCTTTCTGTCAGGCACTTGAGAGCAACAAACAATGTGAAGAACATTGGCAGATGCTCCCCCACTATAAATGTGAATAGCTGAATGTTTAGATGCTACCCTAACTTTACAATGACCAAAATTTTAGATAATAAGTTTTCCAACTTAGCAGTCAATACATTTGCATTTTAGAGCACTCGGAGAACACTATCTACTATAACAAGGTTGATCATTACATTTTCTTGTAAGAAATGATTTTATTATCATAGGAGCCCCCAAAGACTATTACTTTGCAGCTTATAAAAGAATATAATGAATTTTTTCTTGAATATTTCTGAATAGAAATCACTACAAGATGCTCAGTTTACTTATGGAAAATACACAAATGTGAAATCAGTTATCAAAAACATTACTCACCCAGTATATCCTCTACATCAGTAATTAGTATACCTCCTTCCTGTTTTGGAATGGAAATTTCCCAGAGATAGTCCCATGCACTAGGGGAGCCCTTGAAGGTAGCATTATCCAGTGATTAAACACAGAGGAATCAGGATTCAAATTCTAGCTCTAGAATTTGAGCTAGGGTCACTGTGTGACCCTACCACTCTGAACCTCATTTTCTTCATCTGTAGAGCATGGGTTTTGGAAGTTATCTCATAGGCGTTCTCTACTATTTAAAGAGATAATTTATATAAACAGCTTAACAAATTATATTAACATTAGCTTTCTTTTTAGTAGTGAAGCACAGAAATCTACTGACACAGGGTATGTGTTTGATAATGTTGGCTTATAAAACCCCAGGTATGACAATGTTGGTTGAGCGAATAAATGAATTAATGAATGTGTATCTGATTTGCTTCAGTCTATAACATGTAGTAAGAATGAGTACACTGTTCTTGACTTAGCAGGATATGGGTGGTCCTCTGTCAGAAAGATTCACTAATGGAATTATCTCTGTGGTGACTGGCTTGAGCTGAGCTGTCAGATTCTTTGCTATGTTGGTCCTGGTGACAAGTCTTACACACTGAAGACTTGCTTGGTCAGAATCGGGGCTGGGCTCTTTAGTCTTGGCACATTTTTTTCCCTTTGTAGAATGTACCTAAGCATAAGGAGAGAGAACTCACAACCTTGGCCTCATTTTCATTCACCCTGGAGCATGACAAATGCTGCTAATTGACTGCCTGCTGACCACTTGGCTCATATTTGGGAACAAGAAAGCCAACTTGAGAAAAATAGCAGCTGGGGGCCTGAACATTTACTATTGTCAGGCCTTGGCCCATCTTCTATAGCTCAGAGACAAAGGCGATTAATGTTGACAAGTGCTTTTGCAAATATAAATCTTTTCTAAGAAAAGGGTGGATTGATAAATGGCATGTTGTCCTTTTCTCACTGAGCATGCATCCCACCTTTCTGCTGGTAACAAATTTGTCTGCTGTTAATATGGCCTGGTTGTTCATATTTTACTGCCTTTCTCAGATGACCACACTGATGATACAATATGAAAGAAATGGAGAGTAGGGAAACCTGGGTATTCATTCTGAATCTGCTACACATTGCATATATGGCTTTGAGCACAGGGGAAAAAACTAGCATTGTTGAATGTCTTCTATGCACCAGTCTCTGGGTAAAATACTATATATGTAAGTTTTTTAAATCTCCCAAATGAGCCTGCGTGTAAGTTTTTTAAATCTCTCAAATGACCCTGTAAGTTAGAATGATCCCCTTTTTACAGATGAAGAAGTTGAATCTCAGAGAGGCTATATAACTTGCCCAAGAACATGGAACAGAATTGTAAGCTAAATTTATTTTTTTAATTGAAATATATTTGACATATACTGTTAAATTTAACAACGTTAAATTTAAGGTATATAGCATGTTAATTTGATACATTTATATATTGTGATGTGATTGACACTGTAAGAGTTAGCACCTCTATCACTTGACATAATTATCATTTCTTTTTTGTGATGGGAATAATTAAGATTGAGTCTCTTAGCAAGTTTGAAGATTATAACAAAAGGTGTTGTCTATATTCATAATACTGTGAATTAGATTTTTAGAACTTATTTGTCTACTAGTTGCATATTTATACCCTTAAACAACATCTCTCCTATCTCCTCACCCCCTAGTCCCTGGTAACCACCATTTTATTCTTTTTTTTTTTTAATGAGTTTGGCTTTTTTTAGATTTCACATGTAAATAATATCAGCCAGTGTTTGTCTTTTCTGTTTGACTTATTTCACTTAGCATAATGTCCTCAAAGTCCATCTGTGTTGTAGCTAATGATAGGATTTCCCTTTTTTTTCTCATGGCTGAATAAGAGTATATTGTATATATATATACTACGTCTTGTGTATCCATTCATCCATTGACAGGCTCCTAGGTTGTTTCTGTATCTTGGCTATTGTGAATAATGCTGCAACTTAGCTCTGCTAATTGCAAAGCCTTTGCTGTTTACTACACAATGTTGCTTCTGGAAATCAGTTGTCTCATCCATGAAAGGAATTGGGTGAACTAGATGGGGCACCCACATTTTCTTAATAGAGAATCACTCCAGATCATAATCCAGTGCTATGTAGGCCACAGTCTTTCTTTTTTTCTCTCTCTCTCTTTCTTTCTTCTCTTTTTAAAACATTTTATTTAATAACATGCCTATATACATAACGTAGAAATATCACAGGATTACTGTGTTTCCCTCCTCTCCCCTCCTCCCATCGCCAACTTCAAGCAGTGGGCAGGGCTGTGCTCCTTCGACTCAGTGGATATTTGTGGCAGGATGGAAAGCAGAAACCACTTGAAACCAGAGAATATTCCCAGCTTTTGTAAAAGCCTAAACTCTTTGATGTTATTATAATAAGTGCGGAGAGGAAAGAGAAAGCAGTACCTTTGAGGGCAATAGAGGGAGTGGAAAGATTTCAATAAAGAAGAAAGAGAATGGCATTCTGCTTGCAGGAACATGAGCATGACTCCAGTACAGAGTCCCAGGGAAGTGGCAGCTCCACAGAGGGGTCTAGCTTTCCTCTTTTCCATCAAGGCTGAGCCTCGAGCATAGGTTTTCTAGCTGCCAAGTGGTATGAAAGCAGAGAGTACACGGGCTGAAAAGCATGAGGGTAGATGACTATGATGAACTAGAGATGAAACAATCTTCCCTCTGTTAGTCAGTCCCACCTACACTTCCTTGATTCTTATACAGGCTTAATGACTAAGACTGAATCGCTCACCTGCCTCTCAGTATAGGAGCTTAAAGCAGATTTTATGTTTGATTTAAAATAATAAATAAACATGATATTTCCTGCCACTAGAGTTTAAAACTGAATCACACCTGCTCTACAATATTGGATGTGACTCAAACATCAGCCAAGTGCATATGGAAGTTTTATTCAAACTGATTTTCCTTCTGTTTATAATCTTCCATAAGGCCCCCTTTTCATGGTGTAATTTTAAAGGAATTAAATATGAGCCACCAAAACTCTATATAAAATGCTACTCAGCTTCCATTAGAATTGCAAATTGATCCAAGTTTAGTTAACAATATAATTGCAGTTAGTCAGCCATGAAACAGCAGGAAGGGGTTAAGATGCATTGGACCACTAGTTAATACTTAGGTTACAACACCCATTTCAGAATCTTGTCTAATTCTTGAAAGGAGGCAGAGCAGCAGGATGAGGGAGAAGCATGTGAGTGGTTGAGGTCAAGTTCTAGAATGTGGATCTTAAGTGAGTAGTGGGAGCCTAAGACTTTCTCTTACTATGTATACATCATAACTTACACCTGCATAGCAAATACACGTTAAAATATTTTTAAGGCTGAAAACGTCTAGCGAGACCTAGGCCATAATCCTAATGTATGTCCCCAAAAGGTTAGCTTTTCTACTCTATAGAAGGCAGTTTCACAGCCTCTCATCACTCCTCAAACCTGCCACCCTCTTACACACACACACAATTGTGGCCCTCTCAGACTTCATTGAGGGAATAGCACAATGATTATGTTCCAATCACTAAATGTACCAAACTACTTGCATCTGACTTTTATTTCCTCCCTTTCTTATGTTGCAATGAAAAAGCAGTTCCTCCATGTATCTGGATCTTGTCCCCTCAAGCACACCAAACATTTTCCCCATATTAGCCTATAAGGATGCTCTAATATCTCTCCCCAACTCAAATGACCACAAACAGCCTCCCATGACCTCATGTCCCCCTCAAATTCTCTTTCCCCTTCCCAGCAAAACTTCTTTCTAGTAACCCGTTCTTTCTCATAGGCTACATTTTCTTATTTCCTAGTTTCTCCTTGACCCACTGGACTTTATATCTCCACAAAAACCATTCATGTCAACTTACTTTACCAACCTCAACTGCTGTCTTCTTTAATCTCCTTTCCTGACATTCTCTCTGGCCAATCCTAAATGGTATACTGTCTAGGGGATGTTCCTGGGCCCCATTTTTACTCTGTTATCCTTCCCTAGATGATGACCTCTCATCTCATAGATATAATAGTATCTGTTGCTGATGACTCCCAAATGTATAACTTTACATCTGACCTCTCACTTTTGCTCTACACTCATATGTACAGATGTTTTCTTAACATCTCTATTTGAATATACATTATACTCTCAAACTTAATGCATCTAAAACATAACTCCTGCTTTCCCCCAAAACTGTTCCTTATCTAGTTTTTTCTTCTCAGTAAGTAGCATCACCTTTTACTACCTAGTCACTCAAAACAAAAGTCTAAACACCATACTTCATTCCTCTCTTCTTCCCTTTCCATGTCCACATTCTCAAGTTCTTTCAATTTTACCTCATAAAAAATACCTGAGGCCTATCAACTCAATTCCATTTCTACCACTACCATCCTAACCCAATCATCATCCTATTTCAGTGTGGCCCCTGTAGTAACCATCAACTGGTCTCCTGCTTCCACTTTACATGCCCACAAACCATCCTCCATATAACACAGAGATTCTTTTGAATGTAGATCAGATCACAACCTTTCCATCACCAGCAAGGCCCTCTGATCTGCTTCTGACCATTTCTGCAACTTTCTGTCCAACCACTCTCTCCCTGTTTTGTTCTGTTTTATACTTGTTGAAAATGTTAAGCTTTTCCTACCTGTAGGGCTACTTCACCTTGATGTCCAAGCCTTGTCTCAATTGTCACTTCCTAATAAAGGACATACTTTGCCACACCATACTTTGCCACATGTAAAGTTGTAAGCGTATATACACACATGCACATTTTATATACATACAACAATTATCACCTGTCAAAACTCTAAACTCTGTGATATCAGAAGCCTTGTTTGACTTGCTCCCCGCTCTATTCCCAGGGCTTAGAATATGCCCAATATTCTGGTAGCAGGAACTCAGTAAAGACTTCTTGGAAAGGAATATTCCAAGAGTACCTGGCTACAAGATTTCACATTTCTGCTTAAATTATTTTTAGTTGTTTTATAATTTCAGCTGGTTAGAATTGTACATAGTTAAAGTTAACGAAGTTTGTATAATTATTTTGTATCATCACTATTCTGAACTTTCTCATCAAGTCTAAGATTTTTTTAAAGTAAATTATCTTAAATTTTCTACTCAACAGTCTTATTTTCTGAATGCAATGTCAACATTATATTCTTTTTCATAATTCTTGTATGCCTTATTTGCCTTTTTTTTGTGTTATTGCACTGGACAGAAAATCCAAAACAATGCTAAACATTAATGGTGGTCATAAAGAGCAGTCTTATGGTTCTAATTTTAATAAAAATAGCTGATGATGTCTTTATCTGTAGTCTCCATGAAAACCCTGTGTTTTTCTGTTTACTGATTTACTATGTTAATCTTGATTGAATTACATTGTTTTTCATATTAAGTTATAGTTTAATTTAGTTTCTATTCTCTTTTACTCTAGCTTATATTCTAAGAAATATCCTCTAAAATGACTTCCGAAGATAGCTAAATGAATCCATCTTGAGTTAATTGTTTTAGTAGCAGTGTTAGCAAATAATTTTATTTTTAGAGTCTTATCAGAGAAAAAGAGTACAGAGGGTAATTCTGGTACCCAGTAATCTGGAGGCTATATGAGAGAGAGGGATTAGATGTTGGATTGTGATATTTTAAAGTAGCTTCTTTTTCCAATTCTTGAAAGCCTGATTAAGCCTTACAGCCAACACCCATCCAGTTAAAAGAGGAAATCCTAAGATATCTTAAATCTACCCATTCAACCAATGAAGTTTGGTACCCCCAAATTTCCTTCCTTTATCTTTTCACTTGTCACTACCAATTTTTGACTTTTAGTTCTTCTAGCTCAGGATTATCTATTACATAATTTTCCCTCTTAATTGCACTTGTTCACAAAAATTTATCTGTCCCTCCAACTCAGTGGTTATGGATGCTGTGTTAGTCCACTTGGGCTGCTAAACAAAATACCACAGGCCAGGAAGCTTATAAAAAAAAAGAAATTTATTTCTCATGGTTCTGGGGGCTGGAAGTCCAAGATCATGACATGGGTGTGGTTGAGTAAGAACTGTCTCTATGATTCTTTGCTGGCATCTTGTCACTTCCTCACATGGTAGAAGGGACAACGGATCTCTCTGAAATCTCTTTTATAACAGCCCTAATTACATTCATGAGGGCTCGGTCTTTATGATTTAAGTACTTCACAAAGGTTCCACCTACTGATACCATCACATAGGTCATTAGAATTTTAAAGTATGAATTTTGAGGGGACACAAACATTTAGACTTCATCAGATGCAGTTGAGCACTTTATCGATATAATAGAATCTTCCCCCCCCCCTTTCCTTCTTCTAAGCTCTAGATCATTCTCAAAAACATAGATACATGACTGGATCTCACTGTTTTGTACTGACTGAGGTCCTGATATTGGTAATTTTTTATTATTTATGTATATTAAAACTTTGGGAGCAACATAAACTCATAAATTAATTGAAAAGTTTTTAACACTAAATGTAGTCATTTTAACTGCATCCTAGGTCTCCCATTCCAATACCCAACATGTCCTTAGATTCTTATATTATGCTCCCATATATTAAAAGTCTCCTCCTTGTATCCACCTTATGCTTAGGTACTATCTTCCCAGCCTCTGAGCTTATGTAACTTTCAGATAACTGTCCTTATTCCATCATACACAAGAAAAATTATCCTCCAATCATTCATTATTCCCACACTTATAAGAATTACAGAATTAGCTTCCATATACTACCTTTGGAGAGGATAGTAGAATGAAGCTAAGCAGTTCAGTGATTCTAATCAGTTTTCTTTATCTGAAAGTGGATGGTAAAGATGTCAGGCAGATGTCACTGGTCCCCAAAATTAATGTAATTCAGTAATAGAGGCAAGTAGATCAGCAGTGCTAAACTGTACCAGACTTTTTTTTTTTTTGAAGATTTGTTGATGAGGCTAATCTCCATATTTAACTACTATAAACAAAGCAGAGATAATGATGGCAGCAACCATACTGAAGATAATTAGTAATAATATCATCTACCTAACTGAAAAAAAAAAAACAAACATGAGTGGACTAAGTAACCAACACATGTAAATGTTATAGATGCTCTCTTGCTTTGTGCCCACCTCAAACCAACCCTTATATTTTGATTTCCCTCTGACTCTCTCAATTTTATCTCAGCAAATCTGCTAGCTTTTCTTTATACTCTTAAACTTTGTACATATTTTCTCTCTACTTAGATTCCTCTATATTATATCTATGTATTTGGGATCCCAAGTGATTTTACATATTTTATCTTGATTATTCCTTAAAGCTGACAGTAGATACATGCTTTCAATAGAGAATTTGAGCAAATAGGGCCAATATTTGGATGACTAGAACAAATGGCAAATATTTTCAAGATTCAGAGATTGTAACTGGCTAAACAGACTTGGCTTCGAGGCATTCTGTTATCCTAGCAGCAGTATGGCGGGCTGAGGAAGGCAATTTGGAAGTATGCAACAGAGAAGCTTGGAGAACCAAACTTACTTTGGGGTTGATCTTCTGTGTAGTTGCCCAGTAGTAAAACCTCAAAGTCCAAGATGACTTGGCAAACTCAAGTTCTCTTCTGAGTTAATGTGAATGTGTGGAGGATCTATGCTTCAGGATGGGGGATGGAATCAATATTTCCTGAGCCATCAATGACACTTAGGTGATAGCACCTTAATTCTAAGAGAAGTGGGAAAAAGGGGAATTTGGGATTGAAACTGAACCTCAGCCAGTACATTTAGATAGAAGACAGAGTTCAGCCCATTAGAAAGGGAACATTGCAGTTGTATAACTGCAACCAGCAGTCAGACCCCAGAGCACATAGCTCCAGGCCCAGCAGGTCCTGTAATATGAATCAAAACTGGGGCATGAGTCCCATCACACCATAGGGCCTACCAGTGGCAATTGAGCAAAAGGTAGCAAGTTAATCAGACTGTGGGTTTGCTTCCAGGACTTGCACCAGATCTGCAACATAGAGCAGCAGTTAACTTTTAGTTTCTGTGGAAAACTCAAAAAGTGGGTGGAAGGTAGGCAGGAACAGACGGGGGTTAAATAAACCTTATGTGGAGAGTTACAGTCTCCTGGGCTGGTCCAGTTTTAATCTGGTTTACTGTCTATTAAAGTATAATTGGCTAGTTACTAAATATGAAATTTTATGGTTTTTAGTCCTAAACTCTGAGAGTTAAAATTTCCAGTTTCCTAGAAAAAATTAATGTCTTTTTTAAAAGCTAAAAATTTGAAATTTAGTGATAAATTCAATTACCACGTCTAATTCTAGAGTTTGGAAGATGGTAATATCTGTTTTCAAGCAGCTTTCTTTCTTTCTTTTTTTTTAACAATAAAAATTTTTTTGAATACTGTGAAATCCAGCAAGGTAGGTTTCATTTTGAAGCCTCTTCTCTTGGCTTGTAAGCATCCACCATTTTGCGGTGTGCTCTTGTGCGCTCCTCTTATTTTGCCTTCTGAGAGAGCTAGTGAGCTCCTCGCTACCTCTACTTAAAAGGGACCTAACCTCATCATGAAGGCCCCACCTTCATGACCTCATCTAACCCCTAATTACCTCACTAAGGTCCCATTACATTTGGGGAGGACACAAACGTTCAGTCCATAACAGGTATCTATTCTAAACCCACAAGTTGCCCCTTGAGCCAGGCCCAGGGAGCTCACAAACACCTCAGTCACCAGAGGAACTAAGTAAAGGAGTATGAATGGCAGCTCAAGCCAACCAATCTCCTCTTCACTTTCATCATCATCATCTTAAGTGCTTGTACCTGGCACAGAGAAGGCAATCAATATTCTTAAAAACATCACCAAGTATTCTTTACTCTTTCAGGGCATTATATACTCTGTGCTTCATGATAAAGCTCCAAATGCTGGAGGTATTATCTTAATTGTATATTGTATTAAAAATGTAACTACATATTTAAATAATGGGAATGTATTACTACAAAAATTTTAATATCAGAATACTGTAACATGGCACTTAAAGAATGAATGTATGCCATATTCCCTACTGACTCATGTGATTTTCTGATAAAAGTGCCTTCAAGCTGACAGATCCCAGGCTCCTATAGTTAGTCTTAATCTCTCCATCTGGCAACTTTCTTTAGAATCAACTTCTTTATCTTATGATTTAAAAAAATAATGTTCTAATTTTTACTAATTTGTTTGATGGAAATTGCTATTTTACAAGCCAAAGCTTATTTTTCATAGTAAAATCCATTGACTTATATCTGTCCATCTATATAAGCTTCATGGTCCAGGAGTTCCAAATCCAATCAAGGAAATTAGAATTTAGTCCAGGAAATGCAATTGAACCTTTTCACAATTTACAAGGTCCACACTCTGAAGAAATATATCATGCCAAAACAAATGTTTTCCTGTGAAAAGAGACAATATTAGATCAATAATCCCCAAATTATTTCTTTAATAAATATGTATATGATTTTGAAAATCCCAAATTAAATTTTAACTTAAAATATAACTGTCTCACATTTAATATAGTTGCTGTAGTGTCTCCTCTTTATCTATCAGGGCAGCTGCATGAAGATGAGTATCTGTACAGTTCACAACTCAAGTGGTAGAGTAGATGTTTACCTTAGAATCTGTGATACTAGTACCTACTCCCTGAGTTGTTCAGTGCACAATGTGTATAACTGTAGTCTGGCTCTAGACATGTTAGACACATTTACAATTAGTGATAATGTTAAATTTATTTGTTTAGTCCACAAAAAGAATAATACAAGTATCCACATTTCAAATGAACAAATATTTATGAACTGCCTTTCATGGACCATTGAAGTTATTATAAAGCCTAAGAAAGAATTCCTACCCAAAAGTAGTATATAAGGAAAATCAGACTGATAAACAGCGAAATAGAATATGACACAGGTATTCAGTTAGGAAAATGCACAACGTACAAAGTAACAAAAGAAAGGGAGCATTTAATACAATTTAGAACTTCAGAAAAGAATTACTAAAAAATGTATCACATGGACTGAGAATGAGGATCAGCAGGAGTTTGCAAATAAAGAAAAATGACTAGGCATTTCTAGAGAAACATCATGGATAAAGTCATAGAAGCAAGAAATAAATACATATGCCAGGAGATATAACCAGCTCAATACTGTTTATGCATAAAATATAAGATCATAAGTAAGGAATGTTGAGTCTAGATTTAAGGTAGTTATGGTGAGTTATGAATAGAGTCAGTGAGTACAAATTAGAAACTATTACAATAGTCCAGGTGAGATTATGGTGAATGCCAAAACTAAGGTCAAGATGGCGAGAGTGGAGAGGGGGGATAGATTAGTAGATAAATATTCATAAATCATATATTTCTTAAATATTTATTGAGCATCAGGGACTGTGAGGCCTCTGAGTTTGTAGACAAAGCCCTGCCACTATGGCAGCTGCCATGGGGAGACACACAGGAGACAAACTCCATAATTAGGTGTCTGATAAATATAAATGAGCAAGGGAAAGCAGTGTAGGCTGACTTCTGGATTTTTGATGGGAAACTGGATAGATGTAATCCATTTCCTGAGATCGGTAAAGCTGAGAAAGGAGTGGGACAATGATGAGCTTAGTAATGTACACATTGAATTTGAGGCTCTTAAATCATGACATTTAAAAAATAATCTCAGTACTGAACTGTGCCAACAGTGCAAAAAAATACATAAATCCTAAATATATAACAATGAGACTTCTGCTAAACTAAAACCTGCTAGGTACTGTTCTTATTTGTGAATAGACGGAATTCTTCAAGGCTGAACTGCACCTGTAGTATTTCGTTTAAGGTTATACTGATATTGGTGGCAATAAAAAGATACTTTACTTTAAAATGGCAAAATTATAATTTAAAATTAAAAAAAAAAAACAACCCTGACTCCTTGGCAAGCTTGCATGGTAGCATTCCAGTGTGACACAGGAAAACTAACTCTTATGTGTAGACTGCACCCAGACCAGATTAGGTGATTACATTTAGGCAATTTATGTGCATGAATTAACATTTTTCTGTTCCAAGAAATTTTCTCCAAAATGTAATTTTCGTTATTTTAGTTCCAGCTATTTTCAAGGATATTGTTCAGATCTTTTGAATATAGGGATTTACCTGATATATTTAAAAGGTCATTTGTCTTCCTCTGAGTCTAATTTTCCTGATAAGTAGAGTTTTAACCTAGTTTCTTCAGGAAAAGAGAAATTGTTTTAAAGGGGAAGAAAGCACACAGTAAATTGGTACGAATAATTCTGAAAGTGCTTCATAATTTGAAAAAAGCAAAGTATGGACCTAAAAATAAAATTTTATATTTTGATGGTAAAAAAATCTAATTCCAAAAAGAATTATGCTTCAATATTGCATAAATTAATACAAGTATACAAAAATATGGAAAGACAAGAGTATTCCTCACATACATTTTTAACAGGAAAATCAACCACAGTAAACTTACTTATTACACTATAATTTTGCTTCTACCAAGTTGGGGTAACAAATATGTTTATTTAAAAAAACAACAACAAAAAACTCTGAATTTAAAGGTATGGTTTCAAATCTGAAAAGTTAACCTAACTATCTCAAAGATAGCTCCTAACTAAAAAATGCTATTATTCTAAATACATTTTGAGATTCAACTTATCCTTCTTAAAGGTTATCTTAATGTTTAAGAGACATTTGACCAATCTAAAATGTAAAGAAATATTTTAAAAGATTATTTATACTTAAAGTGTTACATTTTTCAATGATGCAAGAATAATGTGTTCATAAATATATTCCAAATGTTAAATGTCAGATTGTATTTAAGTCATCCTTTGCACATCTCATGTGCATATTGTATTTTAGCCATTCATTTTTTCATAGGTTGATTTAAATATTTCTTGATATATGCTGCATATTCAGCACTTCAATACAAGGAAACTAGAACACACAGTTTCTTACCTTTTCCCTTACATTCTGGTTGGGGAGCAAATTATTAAGTGGTGTTTACCACGTGTCCCACCAATTTAAGCACTCCTTGTATTAACTCATATAAGCCCTGTACTAATTCTAAGAGGTTAATACTATTGTCATCCCATTCTACAGATCAAGAAAATGAAGCACAGAGGTGTTAAGTAACTTATCTAAACTCACACAGCTAGTAAGTAGTGATCCCAGAAATAAGAAAAAAGAGAGAGAAATTTTATAATGCAAAATGTTAGTGTGTTTTTGTACATAATTTCAAAGAAATGCAAATGAAGAGAGTGAAGTATGATAATCAGATGAAGTGACTTGTCTGGGATTTTTCTCTGATAGCATCCCCAAAAGAAAAAGGGAATGTGGGTTGAATAGTAAGGAGGAAGACATGCTGAAAATAGAAAAAAAATCTGCTTGGTACAACTAAGGAGCCTGGCTTTTGTAAAGGTTGTGAAAGAGGAATCCATTGTCCTATTCTCTCACCTGTCTATCTTTTAGAGATGTCTAACATTCATCTATCAGAAGACTCATTGAAGAACATAGTAGACATTCTTCGCTGTTTTGACTTTTATAAAGTGCTTCATTTTAACTACTCGTAAAGCAGTTTTATTTCATATGTCAATGGCTGTTCGCATGATAGTCATTATTTGACTTTCCAGCTATTATTCCATGAACATTTTCTATTGTAAACTTCTAAATGGCAGAAAAAAATATAGTAGCTTCAGATTCAACTTATTTCATTTTCTATATGTACCGGCAAATCGCAACCACACTGCCACCTAGTGGGTCTTAGCAGCAGCCTCCATGATTAACAGAAATTGTATTTCAAATACCTCCAGGCCACAATTCTTTAAATTTTATTTCTACAGAAATGTCTTTTTACATAGGTTTCTTGGAATACACAACTCATTTTAATATAGAAATGATATCATGAGTGGTTGTTAGGTTTCCAGCTCGTTCACAAAGTCGTTCATCCTGTAATGCATTCTGAATGGACACTTTCCAGTTATGTTGATACATCTGCAGTCACAGTTCATGGTCTTCTTGCATCACTTCCCGAGTTCCTTCCACTTTTACTGTTTTTATAGTCCATGAGAAAATGCCTGACTCCTAATCTCCCATTCCAGCCACGTAGTCTCAATTTGTATTCTCTCCTTGGGCATAAAAGGGACCTGGCTAGAAGTCAGCTTCTTTCTCTGAGCTTGCTGCTGGTTCCTGATGCTGTCACTCAAACAGGTGGGCTCAGCCTCTGTTCCCTGTCCCTAGCTCAAGGCCAGCCAGCTATGAATCTCTTCCTCTACTGCCTTGGCCTGGCCCACTCCTACTCCTCTCTCTAGTCTTACCTTGCTGATAGCTCAGTTAATCCCTCGCTGATGATGTCCTATCAGTGATCTTCACCCTGAGCCATGGATCCTCTTAAAGAGAAAGGTAGTTTTCCTTCCTATATAGTCTTCTTTTCCAAATATTCTGAGTGTGTGATGAATGAATACCTTGGTTGCCTCATCAGAGGGAAAAGGAACATAGTAGCTTAAGGAATTTCTCATTCTTCTGGTTTCCTTGGAGTGAGATCTATATATGTCTCTTAGATCATCAGCTAAGAAGAACCTGCCTTTCAGTCTGGACTTTTGTATGAATTGTATGTAAAGTGTCAAATATGCTATTAAAGAATATTTTAATTATTTGGTTACTTAAAAATTACTATAATAGAGAATTTCCCATACGTCATTGCACCAGAAGTACCTAGAATAGTACCCGACGCATAGTAGGTCTTCAAGAAATAGTTTTATGAATGTTTATTGAACACCTTCTGGTTCTTCTTGAGAAGATGCTCATTGATTGGCTACCAATTCATCTAAATCTGGACAGTTTTCCCATCAGCAATTCAAGATTCCGGGAATGGGTTGGATTCTGACAGTGTCTTTCTTCTTCCGTTGTCATTTAGTTGCTTATGCTTGCTAGGGAAAACGACAATCTATAGAAACTATAGGACTGTAAGGCAGATAGCTGGTGATAGCTGTGAAGTAAAACCAAATTGTATCTCTTAGGATTTCTCATTAGTACTTCTGCATTGAATTCTCAACATACCGTAGACCAGGAGTCAGAAGGCCTGGATGTTCAGTCTGCTCTGTCACCTGCTGGCTGTGCAAACCAGGGCTATTAACTAACTTCCTGAAGCCATTTTCTCCTTTACTGAATGGGGATGATAATAATAGATTTACAATTCTTACTCTCTAATTCCAAAATCTTAAAATCTATGAAAACCAAACACTGTTTCATCATTTATTTGGCATCAAAATCTGACCTATCTGAAATAAACTAACATGAGGTTCTTCAAAACTTTTATTTATTTCATTAAATTAAGAGCTGCTTTCTCAGAAACTCTTGAGTGCATTGTTTAATGTGTGATAAAGGCATCAACTTACCTTTCTAAGCTTTAAAACTCTGAATTTCAAAATATAGCTTCAATGTATATACCTTAATATAGTATATATTTGGGCCTACACATTTCCTAAAAGGAACTTTGAATCTTTTCATATCTGATGGTGTTATGAGGTGTAATAGTATCATTAATGAAAGCTATTATTACAGTGCCTGGATGTATTAAGCCCTCAGTGAATGTAAGTTACTATTATTTTAAAATTTTAACTTCTTTTACTCTAAAATACGAAACATCTTTTCAGTATTTCTGAATGGGAACAGTTTTCCCAGTCATGTGTTCAAGTTTTCCGTTCCCTTTCTCTTATCTTTCTTTCTTTTTCTCACTTGTACTTCTACTTCCTTCTTCTTTAACATCTCATTCATTTCATCTCTGAGAATAGATGAAAGGTACGGATCTTCTTCCCAGGAAATCGCTCCTCAGCACATGTACACACACTTCCACATACTTTTTCAGGAAAGCCACAAAGTCCCAAAGAGTTAATCAGGGGATCCTCCTTTGGGGAGATCATCTTTATAGAATTAAGTATGTGTAAGAAAAAGCCCATTCACATGAGCAATTATTATTTTAAAATAATTTAAAATTATTATTATTATTATTATTATTATTATTATTATTATTATTAGGTGAGGCAACCCTTGGTTGATCTCACAGATTACAAGGACTTAATCAGCTTACAATTCCTTATTTTTAATTTTTTACACCTACAGCACCTTGTCTTCCTAGGTGGTCTCCCATCCAAGTACTAACCAGGTTCAATCCTGCTTAGTTTCCGAGATCAGACAGGATCGGGCTTGTTCAGGGTGGCAAAATTATTTTAAAATTAATTTAAAACTATTTCATACTAAAAAAAAAAACTATGCCCAGTTTTAAATAGATACAAGTTTTAAACTGAAGAAAACTGAAATATCATCAAAAGAAATGAAAGGAATATGCAGATAAGTTACTTTCCTGAATGGCTTAGGCAGATGAATGAATGCAACAACTTCTTGGGGATATTACTGGGTCTATATTTCTATAATTCTGTTCTTGTCAACAACTTACATTCATGTAATAGAGATAAATTATAAGGTGATTTTACATATAATATCTCAATAAACCCTCACAAACCTCTTGAGAGTTAAGACTGATATTATCTTCATTTTACAGTTGAAAAAAATGTAATTTCAGAGAAGCCAGATGATTTATATCTGAGGTCACATTACTGAACATCCAGATGTCTAATCCAGTGATTATAGCATCATATTCTACTAGCTCTTCTGACAATTATTCCCATGTATACCTTTTTGATTCTAAGTTTTCAATGACACTTTAAAATAATCCACATTTGACTTTTTTTTGATGTGTGTGTGTGTATACTTGTATACTTGTATTGGTTATATTATTTATATATTTCTATTTATAGAGAATATATAAATATTCTATATTTTCTTCATATATATATTTCTGACCTACTGTAGATTAGCTATGACCTCTTTTCTCCCCTCCCACGTTTTCTGTTGATTTTCCATCTTAACACATTCAGGCTACACAACATGCCATATTAAGTCAACAGGTATAGTGAAAATCAAGAACAAGAACACTATATAATTTCTCAACACTTGTTAGCTTGAAAGCACAATGTACTACATAATTTTATGCAGGGGCCTTGTGGTCTGTCCATATACTGGGGTTCGAATAAGTCATAAATATAAATATTAATTTATATTTAATGGACATGTGCTAAGCAAAATTGTTTAAAATGCTAGCATTCAAAAGCACTGATCATTCCTAGAAGTAGCTGGAGAGTATTTTGTCAAAAGAAGTCAATTGCCAGGTCAAAGTTTTATTCACATGACCCTTAGTCCATTTCAGCTATGATGCTTTTACAATTCTCCAACTGAGAGATTTACTCCTTCGAAATCCAGTGATTGTCCAAACCCCAGTATTTACCTGTGAAGAATTTTTTCCTGTCTTTTTGTTAAATACAGAATTTAAATTCAATATCCTCTTTGGTTACTTCTTATGGTAAAATCCAACCTGATTCCCCAACATCACGAGTTGGGCTTCCTCTCAATAATAAGAGGAGTTACACATGGGCAAGTATGACTAATACCTAAATAACCCTTTCAGATTGTGTTAGATTTCAGATTATTAATATTTAGATGAAATAGACAGCGGTTACAATGTCTAGGATATTAATAACAATGATAAACAGAAAACAATTACTTAATTCTTCAAGGGGTTTTAAACTCACTCTGAAGCTTCTTGGATTAGTCTACTGTAAGAGTATGTGGCTTTGATTTTGTCGGTAAAATTAAGACCTATAATCTTTATACTTTTAAGTGAGGAATTATAACACAACATAGGTGTATATTTGATATTTTAAGAAGGTATTAATAATTTTTTTTTGCTCAAAGATATCTGCTTTTTAGGTTCTTTTCTTTCAGAGTCTCTTAAGTGCTATATTTTCCACTTCAACTGTTGGTTTTATTGAACAGACAATAACAAAATATAACAATCAGGGCTTTAAAAAAATTAAAATTTAAGAAGAATGTATTTTGTACCTTCAAATTTCTTTCCTTCATCTTTAACCAAAGTCATTAATAATATCTCTTTTTATCCTCTTTCCACTCTCCCCCTACCAACTCTAATTTCAAAAAAGCATCTGGGAATTCTGGTTATACACAGATTAAACATACATGTTTATTGTTGCTCCTTTATAATATGCCAAAATGAAAATAAATGCATATAAGGGCATAAATCTACAAAATGAAAGGGAATGGGAGAACAGATTACTACATATGAAAGATGTCAACAAAACTTTGGACTCAGGAAAGCAGACGGATAAATAGTAAATAACTTAGCAGATCAGAGAAAATGGAACTGTGAGCTTGCGGGAGAGAAGCTGCTTAGATCTGCTGAACCTCAGAGAGACTAGCAATGAAGATAAGTATTTTGAAAGCAGAATGTCAGAGGAAAGCTAGAAACTGGAGGGTAGTTTAAAATTTTATGTGAAGGTCACTTAGACCTCCAGATTCCCTTCCCAGGAGGCTGGCCCTTTTCTACCTCTATAAAGAGATTTATCTTTGGAGAGATTTACAGCTGAAAATGGAGAGTGAGGTGGTATTAGCAAAAGTCTGTCACTGCCACAACATTGTCATCACACACTAAACCCACTATTTAAATTCCCTTGCATGAGGGAATTATATTAGGCAAGAGAATTGCTCTTGACTGTATCCTAGCTAAGCAAAGTGGGTTTTGCTCTGTTGTTAATGCCTCTTGTTGTACTTAAATAATAGTACAATAGAGATAGAATTAGATAAAATAGAGTAAAATAGAGATAGAATTAGATAAAAATCTGGGTGCAAGCCAAATAATTATATACAGTGCCCACTAATACCACATGGTTCTTTAATATCATCAGCTGACTGCCCTCAGGTGATGATTCAGATCACTGCTTTCTGGTTCAGATCTCTTCTTCAAATTGAACTTAGTATTTTGCTTATTATAAAAAAAAATTGCTGTTGTTAATTTTTGTTTTGCATAGTTCAATGCTATGACACCATTCTAATAATGGTTGTTTAATGTTTTGAGATGATCACTAAGACCTAGGAGACTTCATATAAGAAACCGTAAGGAACTACAGATGTTGCCCTTAAACAAATATGATGGAAAAGCCTTCCTATGTTCTGGCACTCTTATTGCTCAACTGTGGCCTAAGGTGCCTAAGAAAGAAAGCAAACCACTTTCACTCCTACATGGGACATGACATACCAGGAATGAGACTCCTGGCCACGAGGGACTGACAATGGCATGACATACCCAAAATGAGCCATCTGACAATGAGGGACGCACAATACTTTAAATAACTGATTAGCGCTGCTTTCTGATAATTTATCAGGGACAATTTCAAGGAAAGATCTGATCAAAAGAGAGAAATGTCAAAATAATTAAATGGAGACACTTTAAGAGGATGCCAGAGCTGCCATGCCAGAGGAATTGCCTTGCATGTCTTATGCCTCAAATTCTTGTAATGCTAATACAGGGCAAAATAACCTTTGGACTGGACCTAGGCCAACCTTGTGTCTCAAATATCTCTTTGCAAAGATAGTTTGACACTGAGTCTCAGAGTAAATAGAATAAAATTGTTTCACCAACGTCTCTTAAAGGACTGGATTGGTCCAAGACATGTGGAACAATGTGTTTCAAATGACAAGACTCCAGCTCTAGATCAGGGACGTGCAAAACTTGTCCAGAAAGAGCACTTTGTAACAGTATTTTTGAACAAATAGGACTCAAAATCAATGTACTATCATTTTTGTTTTCCACTATCATTTTCAAATTTGTTCAATAAAATTAATCTTGTTTTTTAATAGAACCTTTGACAGTTTTATGAATTCTCATTCTTCAGAACATTCTACTATCACTTTAAGTCAGAAAACAATCTCGATTTACCTATTAATGATGTCCAAGCCAATATATAAATCAACATTTCCATATTTATTTGCAGTAAGGCCTCTCTTCCCTCTTTCAGCTACAACCCACACAGCTAAGAACCTGTTCATTATGAGGAGGTATTTGTTACCTGTGGCTTCTCTCTTCTGTGCTCTGCTTTTGCCATCTTTGCTAACTATGATTTAGCCCCTCCGGGTTGGGGGAAAAGGGACACTCTCAAGCTTGATGGGATTTCAAGCAGGCTCCTTCCTCATTGGGCGCTTTCTTAGGTTCATCAGACGCCCCTTTCCTGATGGTGTATCAATTCCGTTTCTCTCATTACCACTTTACCCTTGATTCCTGGTTCACTGGTTGTCCAACCAGAGATGCTCTCCTTCAGAAGTTCCTCCAGTACAGGACTTGGAACTGCTCCAGACATGCTGTGTTGGCTCTTCTTTCTCTTCTTTCTCCTACATAGCCACAGAAAACCCTTATATATCATTTGTCCTGATAAATTCAGTCATGCCAGACTACCTCAGTGCAGCCACTTCCATTCTGCTGCACATGCCTCTTAAACTTTCTCAGGTTGACTCAGGTACCAAACCCAGCTTGCTGAGCAGTCTCCTCCCTCACTAAACGTTGGGTGGGAGGTCAGCTCCAACCTAATTTTAGGAAGAAATGGGGACACTCACAGTATAACAGCTCTCTCTAAAAACCTTTCAACCTTTTTGCTTCCAACCCTTTTACATTTGAAGTTGGTAAAGGAAAAATAGTTCTCATTTTCTCAACAAGTTCTGCACAATGAGGATTTGCCTCAGTCATTTCGATATCTGACATCTATCATATTGATTCTTCAGTTGAAAATGATGTGGGATGAATCCTACTCTTAATGCCTTATATGGAGAAAACTGCTACTCTCAAACAAGAAAGTATATGGTAAGTCACTGCCCAAAAATAAACAAAGAAAAAAGTACTCTTTTCCAACTCGTGGTCCTAACAACATTCTCCCCCACACTTTTTTTTTTTTTTTTTTGTCTAAAGGCTGAATAGTTTCCTCTTATAAAAACTCAGTCATGGTTAGAGGAGGAAAGGGATCTAGGAATGGATGTCCCATAAATTGGGTCAGCCCAGCCAATCTGTGATCAAAGCCAAATTTTAGTATAAGAAATTTGTATTCACCAAAGCATTTCTTTTTGAGTATGTCTGATCCCTCTGAATGGGATATTTCCAGACAAGGACCAAAGAGATAAACCAGGAAAGACACTAAAAGAAAGCAGTAATCTGGTAGATGTCTCCACAAATTTTATTTTCAACACTTCAGGTGTTCCTCTTGCTCCAAGTCACAGCCCATTTAAAAAATGTAAAATAACCAGCCCCTGGAAGACAATTCCCATTGCTTTTTGAGGAAGGCTCTTACTACTGCTCTGTGGGTATGCAGTACCATGCGAGTGGCTGCAGCAAAAGACAGGGCAGTGGCCTGGAAAGCTTGCCCTTGCCTTTGGCCTTGGCTAGGCACACAGCCTCTCCAGGCTCCAATTCTCTCATCTCTCATAAACTGCATCTTTAATAAAATTTAAATGATTTCTAAATAACCTTCCAACCCTGATGCATGGTGATTCTGGCCATACTATTAAAATACTATTATGGCAGCTGGATGAATAAAATCAATATTCACAGTAGAAAAGGCTCAACTATAATAAATGATTCAATTCAAATAATAAAATAATTCAAATGCAAATTTAAAATGGATTCAAATTTAATTAAATAAAATTTAATTCCAATGGTACTTCTGAAAGTAGGGACAATGGAAGAATGGGTAAGAGGTTGATTTTGTTTGCTTACTTTTATCAGCTGTCCTTTTAAAATATAGCTTCTCCTCTCTGTAGCTACTTGAGTTAGTGAGGGAGGTGAGATGGTACACAGAATGTGTGGTTCTTTGTCAGGGTTCCCTGACTCAGCTTCAGTCTGTATTCACTCTTTACAGCATGGCTTGGCCTGGGGTCATATACCTAAAGTACAACTTACTAGTACCTGGCATAGAATTTACCACTGACAGAGTGTTTCTTCTCAGTCACCAAGGAAAGAATATTAGTTCTATTTTAGTTCATTGTTTTAAGTATTGAAAACTTAAACAACTTATTATTGTGGTTATTGACTATCTCATGCTCAGATGTATCTATTCAATGGCAGTGTTAATAGACATACATTTGCAATCAGTTTTCAGCTCATTATTTTTACAATATAATTTAGATTCTTAAATCTCCAAGATATGCAATCTACAATTGTAGGGCTTGAGAATTTACAGGTGTTAAATTGTCTGCACAGAGCACATTTACTGTAATTTCAAACTCAATAAAAGTACATTATTTATTGCCAAGAAAAATTTTAGTACTAAAATGGAATAGAAAAACTATAATGTTCATGGAAATTGTGTTCCCTAGCTCATAACTAGAACTATATATATGCACAAAGTATTAAATTTTGTTATAACATGGTATGTTGTGCCTTGCTTTTTAAACAAAAATAATTTAACTATTTTTATTAGCCAACACATATTTTCAGAAGACAGAGATAATTAACCTTGGAAAGCAAATCACTCATTTGGTCTATGATAAAATAAAATAATGAAGTATTTCTATTAACAAATTCCACCAATGAAGGGTTCTAAAACTCATTATATATGAAATGAAATTTTCTCAAAAGGCAATATAGGTTTTATTAAGATTACATTCACATCTCAGCTATTGCAATATATATATAACAATATGGAGGCAATATGGTGATGTTTTACATTCTTTGAAACAATTGAAACACATTAAAACTGATTTTGTGACTCAAATGGATAGGGATGCCAGAATACTCTGGGAGTTATTTCCTAATATAAGAATAGAGAAACCATGAGTGCATTATCCTTCTCATTTTGCTATATGTCTGCATCTCATTTAGGGTTTCCATTTAGGATAGGAGGTTATATTCAGGAAAAGGCATTATCTTAATTGAATAACAGAATTATTTGCCATTTTGTAAATGGGAGATTTTTCCCCCCTTCATATGATATTATTAAGTGAATGCTTTTTGAGCCAGAAGGAGAAAACTGGGAAGGCAGAAGTATACGACTAAAAAGGAGTAAAGTATGGAGCTTTTACTTCTGAATGGCAACCAAGGAAGACAACCAAGGACATCAATTAACAAATGTAATGGCAGTGAAAATGGTCTAGATTCTGACTCCTCTCTTGGCACAATAATTGGTGTCGCCAAATCCCTCAAGTCTCCTTCCTTTATCTGGAAGGGTGCCAGGAAGCTCATATTTCTTGATGACTTTTAAGCATCTTCCTGCTCTTTTTCAGTTCCTCTTCTTGATGGCTGTGTGAGCTCTGGCTTAACTACTTCAGAGAATTTCACCTGGGCCTCTTGCTCTGCTCTGGTTAGTCTGTAGCTTCTGATGTCAATGATTTTTAAAGCACTAATATTGACTTTGTGGCTCCAATATTAATAGCAACAACAATAGCTACCATTTTCTGAGCATTTGTGTGTGTGTGTGTGTGCCTGGCATAGTGCTAACACCAGCACCATCTTATCTGACTACCATAAAAACTTTACAAAGTGAGGAATATATACCTATTTTATAGGTAAGGAAAGTGAAACTTTCTGAAAGTTATACAACAAGCTAGAGTTGAGTTACAAATGCAGAATTTAGAACCTAACACCCAGCTTTTATTTCTTACATTCTAAAAAATAATGTTTTCTGACAGTTTACAACATGCTAGCCATGATATAAAGTACTCTACATACATCTTCCCATTTGTGACCACAGTGCTTGAAATACTCTCATCTTAAGTCAGTGACTATGGAAAAGGCTCTCTTCTTACAGAAATAAAAAATTATATAAAAGGACTGTTGAAATAGTAGTCAAGTCTTAACACTACAGATAAGGATATGAGTTTTAATTTTACTACTCACTAATTTTGTTAATTATTCTCTTAAAGACTATTTGAATTATTTTTTAAATAAAGACTTAAAAAAATATTTATTTTTCACAGTTAATGGATACTTTTTAGCAATTACCAAAATAGAAAAAGATAGCTTAATTTCAAACTATCTTCTCAAACTCACAACAGGACCAGCTACATAATTTGTGGGGCCCAATGCAAATATCAGAATGTGAGACTCCTTTTCCAAAAATGATTAAATATTTCCAGACAGTGGCAACAGAGCAATATACGAGGAGTAGGCCCTTCTAAGTGTGGGGCCCTCTGCAACTGCACAGATTTCACTTACATGAAGCCAGCAGAGCACAGTACTATTCACCCCATATGTGGTCTCTCACATGTAGTGAATGCTTCCTTTTTCACTGTATGTGTAATTTAGATATGTAAAGTTCAAGCTTTGTGAATTCACAAATATACAGAATATTTGAAATACATGAAAGTGTATTTAGAAGCACAGAAAACACAGTGGGGAATGGATTAAAATAATTCTAAAAAGTTAGGAGTCAGAGAGATAGAAAATAAGTCAGAACAATAGATCATCCATATCCTTTGTCACATTATAGAAGTAGAACCTCAGTAGTGATCCATAGTTAGAATTTTAATCAATAATTTAAATGTTAGACAAAAAAGAAACAAGCCCTGATGGTTTATCAAATGGTTCAGCCAAATATTCAATGAACAAATAGTTCTATGTTCATGAACTCTCTCAGGAAATAGAAAAAGAAAGAACATTATCTGGCTCCTTTTATGAGATTAGTATAAATCTTGATACCTGTGCTGGATAATGTTGTCCCTCTACTCCGTACTTGCCCTTTATACTTTTTTCTATACTTCCTAGAAGCTTGCAAACTGTATTGTATAGTCTCCTTGTCATCAGGCTTCCCTTTAGTTTCTACTAATGTGAGGTACTGACAAGACATTGGAAAATGAAAAGAACAAAGGAGCAATTTGTTTCTCATTTTTGACAACTCCGACAGCAATGGCTGCTTCAGGTGGGCAGTGGCCTTCTTTTACCTTTATCAGGTAACTAATTTTTTGTTGTGTGCTCCTCCAATTCTTCCAATAACTTTGTAGCAAATTTAATTCCTTAAATTAAATTTCCTCTTCTAGCAATGAATGGTCCTGTATTTTTCAACTTGAATAGTGACTTATTCAGTGCTTAAATCATCCAAGCATAGTTTGAGAGAGAAATATTTTTGCATGAGTGCAAAAATCCTAAACAAAATATCATCAGATTGCTCTAACAATGTATTTAAAAAAGATAGATAACATGTGATTACCACCTTATGTTTATTCCAAGATTTGAAGGTTGTTTGAATATTGGCAAATCAATCAACACATTTTACACCAATAATATTTGAAAGAAGAAAAACATATGATCTTCTTTGTAGATTCAGGAAAAACATTTAACAGAATTTACTACCCATTCATGATTAAAATTCTTATTTAACTAGGAATAGGAGAAATATCCATAACTTAATAGAGGGACTCTAATAAAGCCTTATAGCTTTCATTTCTCTTAATGTCAAAATATTATAAACATTCTCTTTAGAATCAGGAAAAAACAATAATTCTCATTATCACAATTTCTATTCAACATTTGTCTGGAGACCATAGCCAGGGAACCAGGCAAATAAGTAAATAAATAAAAGGTAGAAGGATAGAGTATTAAAAATTAATAATGAATAGTATAATTATTTAAATGATGTAGATGATATAGTAGACTGTCTACAAAGAAAATCCAAAGGTTCTGAAAAAATTATTAGGTTTAATAAGAGTTTAGCAGAGTTACTGAAAACAAAATCAGTGTAAATAAATCAATTTTATTTCTTTACACCAGCAAAAATTAGAAGATGCAACTTAACTATTTTAATAGCAACAACAACAACAAAAATCCTGATAAAGACGTATAAGCACTTGGTTGAAAAATTATAAAATTTTATGGAGAGATATTTTAAAATACCTAAATACATAGGGCAATATAACATATTCTTGGAAGAAAAGATTTAATATAATAAAAATATATAACAATTTTAATCTCATTAATTTAAAGTTTAAATGGAATTCTAATTAAAACTTAATTAAAATTTAAAGTATGACTCTTATTGTGTGGAACTTGGCAAGGTGACTATGCACTGAAGATCAAAGCATCCTGAGAAGAGCCAGAGCTCTTCAAAAGCAAAAGAATAAATCAAGGAGATTTGCTTTAACCACAGTAAAAAGTTATAAAGCTCTACTAATTAAGATGTGTGATATTAGAACAGAGATAGGACACTTGAACAAGAAACTAAAAAGAGATTCCCTAAACTAATCCACACATTATGGAAACTTGATTTATGAACAATTGGCATTTTGCATCAATGGGGAAATAAGGAAGTATTCAATAATGTTGACAGAACAATTGTTTGGTCACATGGGGAAAAAAAGGAAGTTGATAGGTACCTCACATGATACACACAAATTAATTCCAGGAGGCTTAAAAACTTAACTTCGAAAGAGAAAAAAAACATTAAAACATTCCAGAGAAAATATGTAGAAATGTTTAGACACTCAAGATGAAATTTATTAAAGAAAAATAGAGATGACAAACTTTAAAGAAAAAGACTGATATATTCAATTTTTTTAAAATTAAGGTCTTATGTTAATCAACACATTTTTAAAAGATGAAAAACCAGACAAAAACTGGGAGAATATACTTGAAACACATACAAATAATAATTAAATCTAAGATGTATTCAGGAGTGAAATGACATGATTTTATATATGATTTTAAGAGATTATCAAGCCATTCTTTATTCAATAAATTGAATAGGTGTAAAAATTGAAAATTGGAGAAAAGTTAAGAAGCAAGTGAGATAAATAATGATGGAATTTTAGACTAGCATAGTGGTTGTGCAGAAAAGAGAAGTAGAAAATTCAAGATATATTTTTGCGAATGACTAACAGAACTTGCTGATGAATTGTATGTGTGTTTTGATTAAACAGTTGGCTTCATCAACTAGGTAAATGGAATTCTAAAATAAATACACTTATATCTATGTATAGAAATGCCTAGGGGAGAAAAAGTTTAGGGTTGAGGAGGAATCAGAGTTCCCTTTTGGCCCTGTTAAGTTTAAGTGCCTATTAGATACCTAAATGGAGATTTGGTTTCATTAAAATAGACACTGGCTGCTAAAATAAACACTGACTTAGAACTCAACAGAGAAATCAAGCTTGAAAAATTGATTTAGAGGTCATTGGCCATATGTGGTGTGAGAGTGCTTCTTACCCTGGACTTCGACCTGAAGCAGAGAAGGTTGAAACCTTTAACTTTGGGAAAGAAAGACAAAATGAAAAGGACCTCTACTTGGAGGAGACATGCTGACCTGAATGACTGAGGCAGGAAAGGCAGCAAAGATAACGTGGGTCCCACGAAGGCATTCACTGATTACCTCCAGGAACAGTAATATGTGATAGTATTAAGTTTTATTTCCCAAGCCATAGTCCTCTAATGTCTTCATTCACATGCTTGTGGTGGGGACGGGGCTGGGGGGACGGGGAATAATGAAGCTTGCTGTTATGTCCATGGCTAGGGCCAACCAAGAGAGAGAAGCAACTTCACTTGGGGAATATATAGTACTTTAACTGGTGACTAGTAGAAAAGCCCAGAACATCAGTCCATAGCAGTATGCTATGCAATGATTGCTTAGTCATTTCTGGAGAGTCTAAAGAGCTTCACAGATAAGATAATAAGTGGATATTGAGTAGAATTCTTTAAAAAAAAATACGCACAAATTGACTGGGCAAAGATTTTCTTATTCTAAAGTAGCCTGAAGAAAATCTTATTTAAAACTCTCTGAAACAATTTTCAGAGTTGTAAAGAATGTTTAAAGCCCTTTTAAGTCTAGTATTGTATTACATGACATCCTTAGGCTAAATCCAATTGAAATGCAGAAAAAAAAAAAAA
>PVKZ01006651.1:13544-32203 GCA_004027375.1 Macroglossus sobrinus | reverse complement strand
GGCCTTGTGGTATAGCTGCCATCACAGTAAGAGGGGCTAGACTGCACTTCTGTAAGTACTTAGGGGCATCAGAAACAATATCAATCCACACATCAATATAAGGAATTTGGTCAGGATGCCCTGGGTTCCCATAAACAACACCTCGAACCCAAAATGCAGTCTGCATATCAAATGATCCCTCGGAGGGCCATCCTACTCCGAAGGCCGGCCAATCTAGTTGACAAAACCACTGCAAATCAAAAGAGGTTACGGAAGCGCCATAAGCCTTTGCCCTGTGGCGAAAACCTTTAAAATGATTGAGCACGCACTGAAGCTGCGTAAGCTTACCCTGCGATTGCCCCATAGTTCCACAATAAAGCACACAAAGCAAAACAGACACAGACTAACAAACCAGGAACAGGACTGAGAAAACTGTCGTCACAGTCTCAGCCGACCGCTGACTTAGTGTCGCGTCCGACGTCCGCACGGTCCTTGGGCCCAAACCAGGACTGCCTCAGCACTCCCAGGATCTTGCTCCACAAAGCAAAAACCACGGCGGTGGGCTAGGGCAAATGCCCTAGAGGCCTCCCCAACCGCGAATGGCTTATCGCCCTGGTGCACAGATCAATTGTCCCAACCACGAGAAAAATCTCGCTGGGGCCTCCAAATGTTGTGACCGGAATAACCAGACTCAACCTGAGTGCTCTGATATTAGAGGCAGTTTATTAGCCGGCGGCTGTCCTTCCAAAGGAGCAGCCCCAAAACATAAAGATACAAGGGTTTTAAGCCCAAAATCTCATTCTTCATTCTGTCTAAATCACAAAGGTTTAATATTTCTTCTATTCTCTACCTGTCAACCTAAAAGGTGGGTTGTGCAAGCGGGGATACAGAAGCAGAAAGTGTACTGTTAAAATGTTAGGTTCCCATGGGTAACTGATAGGTTTCCAGGAGTAATAGTCAAACAATAACTTTTCAAGCAAGCAGGTGTCCAGAAGCGAGACATGGCGATTAGCACGTAGGCTCTTAACCTTAACCCATTACTACATCTTTGTGACCCTTTCAGTAGCACGTCATCACAGTTTAAAATGGTACCAAAATCTCTGCCTACTAGTTTCTTTGTGTGAGTTAAAAAATGCCTTCTGGCTTGCTTAATTGTGGGTGGTTTAGGGCAGACCTCTTCTCGGATACGATGACCTCAGTGTCTTTGCAGGCAGACCCAAAACCCCCTAACTAACTTTCCTGCCTACCTCTTTTCTAAGAGCCATGAAACTTATTACTAGTATGGATGTTGAGGGATGGGAGGTCTCTTCTTTCGTATCTGCTTTCTACAGGGGTTTCATGGAGCTCTTTCCCTTTCTGCCTCAGTCAGGATGGTGTCTTGGGTTTTCTGCTGAAGTGCTACCTCAATCCCTAGACAAGAAAATGAAAATATAAACTTTTTATTTAAATCATACATCTATTAATTTATATTATTGATTTGCCTATTAAACAAGTAAAGGGAAACAGTCTTGGTTAATATATTTCTTAAAGAGAAAAAAAAAGACCTTTGGCTTAAAGTCCCCTTCTTCCCTCAGACTCTAAGGACCCTGCCTGGTTTAACACCATTTCTGCTTAACAATGGGCTGATGACCCTTATCAATAGCCAGAAGATCTGAGTCACCAGGGCAATTATTAGGATTTGAGGGAGGGAGCCTTTTTTCCAAAGAAAGGAGGGAATAAAACGAAAGTAGGTTTACTAAAAAGATTAACTCTGCAAGAGATGTCCCATTTCATTTCCTGTTAAAAGATTGAGAATTTTACAAGTTATGTCCCATCTCAATACTTTATCATCTCTAATATTGTTTCTTAATAAGTATTTTCACTGGGTTAAGAATTCTATTATGACAGCTATTTTCTTTCAACTCTTTAAATATGACGATTTTATTTTTGCCTTCTGCCTTCTATCAATTCTATTGATAAGTTGTCCCTCAGACTTATTCTTGTTATTTTAATAGTATTTTATATTTTATATGTTTGTTCTTCGTGCTTTTACATTTTTTTTGTGTCTGGTTTTCAATGTTTTAGTATGATTTGCCTAAGTATGATTATCTTTTTTATTCTTGGATTAGTTATTGAGCTTCTCAAATTTGTAGGATTATAACTTTCATTTGTTTTGGACAAGTAACTGGCTGTTATCTTTTTAATTATTGTTTCTGTCACATTCTTTCCTTTCTTTCTAGCATTTCAATTATATATACGTTATTGCATGTTCCACTTAGCTATTACATTTTGAAAAGTTTCTTCCCCCATTACTTGTTCTCTCTGGGTATTTAAAAAAATTTTACCTGTTTTTAAGTTAATTAATCTTGTGCTGTACTGTTATATGCTGAGTTGTTAACTACAGATACTATATGTTTCAGTTCTAGAATGTCCTCTTGATCTTTACTTTTATATTAAAAAATCTCTATTAATAAATATCACATGGTTTCACATATATGCAGAATCTAAGAAACAAAAGATAAACCAAACTAATAAAAAACAAATTCACAAATATAGAAGATAATCTGGTAATGGCCAGAGAAGAGGAGATTTGGGGGACTGGAAGAATGGGGTGAAGGGTTAAAGAAGTACAAATTAGTTGTCAATAGTTGGTCAGAGGTATTGGGCGGATGGCATAGGGAATGCAGTTAGCATTAATGTAATGGCAAAGTGTGGAGCCAGAGGAGAGAAATAGTAATCAGGAGTATCATTTATAAACCATATAAATGTCTAACCAATGTACTGTATGCTTGAAACTAATAATAAAATTTTTAAAAGTCTCTTTTAAATGCTCCTTTTATCTACCTTGTCAATTATTTAAATGACTTTTATTTTACATGTTAATTATCGTTATTTAAATTACTTTTCTCCTAACTCCAGTATCTGAATCATGTGAACATTTGAATTTCTTGTTTGCCTTATCTCTTAATTAGCTAGAATATTTTTTTCTGACTTTTTGTATTTCTATCCTTTTTTATCATATGCTGGATATTATGGGTCTATAACTATAGAGGCTACAGATAATTTTGTTTTCACTAGAGAGGATTCTCTCCTTTTTCTGTTAGATTGATAAAGTGTGGTACTGATTATGTCAATCTAAAATTGAGTTGGTTGAGACTAGGTTTCAATTTGTAAGATTCAATCTACTTCTTGTTTTTTTCTTCATCATAGGCATGGCCTGTCTGGGCCTCTAGTTGGGACTTTGGTGATCTCTATTTCCTGGGTCTTTTAGAGATTCTAGTTCTTCTATTTACATATTTTAGCTTATTTCCTGAGCCTCTTACCTCTGATTGCTTCAAAATCTGGCAAATGCCTAGAGGAAGAGAGTGGCAATATACTTGAGGAAAGTATTTGTTACCTAAGCCCAGAAAAATTGGGAAGATTTTTTTTTTGCCTCTTAGAGACTTTCTGCCTAACTTCTCAGCTTCTTGCACTGAACCAAAATTAAGTAAATGTCTCCTATTTGAAAACTGGTCATGTGTTCCAGTTTCCTTAATTGTTCGATTTCTCATCTGAGCCAGCTGCAAACAACCACTGAAAGCTTTGCTGATTTTTCTTTACCCCAGCAAGGACACTATGCCTGGGAAAGTTTGAAATCTGGGAAATTCTAATACATTGCTAACACAGAGAATGTGCATTTGCCCCCTAGAGAAGTAATAGCTGGAAATCATCAACTCATCTTAGAATGGTTCTCTTCTTATTTAGATTTTTAGTTTATTTACTCATCCTTGTTTCCAAATCTCTCTGATTCTTTAAAATATGATTTTTTTTGTAATTTATCAGGCTTTTTATAGTTGTTGCAGTAGGAATATCGACCTGTCATTGTAAACATCTTATTCAGAAGTAGAAGTCAAATCATGGCTTTTTATTTCTTTCACTTTCCAATAATAGAGTTTAAATATTATCCATTTAAAACAAGTTTTGCACATGATAATCTTTTTTTCTTAATCTTGTTTTTCCGTAAGCATTCTTTTTTGTGTGTGATCTATTTCCTATATAAATGTTTTGGAACAAAAAGACTAATTTCCTATTAAAAATTATTTAATCTTAAACGGTACACATAGTTGTCTCATAGAACAATTATGTTTTGTGCTTTTTCTCTTTTTAAGTAAGCAACAAAAACCCAGATACATTTGTGAAGCTATGTAAATAAATATTTTCAAAAACCAGAACCTAAGGTATGTGCAGTTTAGTTCCTCCTTGAAATTTCTTTTCTTAAATCTAGATATAAAACTGAACTAAATTATAAATATTTTTTGTTTTATTTATTGTTTAATTTTTAGTATGTGTTTATGGCAAGACTGCTTTACTAGAAATTTAGAGACAGTGCAAATGCACACAGGGATTCATTACTTATAGCAGAAAGATTCCTTAACATTTGGCTTAACTGCTTTTTCTCTGCTATTAATATCAGAAAAAAGTGGGCAATATCATTTCTTCCTGAAAATAAACCTGATTTTAATCAAACTGGGAATTCTATAGATGAGTACAATAGTTATTTTCTTTGAGCATAGTCCATTTCTTGCAAGCAATACAAAGTCAAGCTGGAGTAAGAGATCTAAGAGTGGTCTCACTCACTTCTTAAATACCTTGTTTGACCTCTTTCTAGATTGTTATTATATGAGTGTATTTATCTTAACCTGTTAAGATAACACCCCTTTGGAATTTTTGTCCTCTTGACCTCCCTTTTCTGTGGATGCCATCATGTCTCTCTGTTCTAACAACTTCCTCAAATCCCTCGTTAATTCTCCTTTCCCTTTGTTAAGTTTTCTAACATTTTAGTTACATCTCGTTTTACTCTAGAAACTGCTAGCTTCAGATACATGATGTAGACAAGGAAAAATAAAAGCTGTTTTTACATGTTTGTCTTCAAGGTCAGGAATTGTTTCAGTTATTTATTGCTGTGTAAAATACTACCACAAAATTAGGGTCTTAAAATACCAATTTGAATTATATTTCACATTTATGTGTGTTTATTGGGTTTAGCTGAGTGATTATTGTTTGAAATATTTTGTTCAGTTACAGTGAAATGTGAACTTGGGCTGAAATCATCCGAAGGGGAATCTAAACTGCATTTACAGATAGCTACTTTATTCACATGACTAACATCTTAGTTCAGATATCTAGAAGAGTTTAGAATTGGCTGGGCATCTCATTTTCTCTCCACATGACTTCTTTGCTTGGTTTGCTTGGCCTTTGTTTCTGCATAGAGATGTCAATGTAGTCAGAGTTGTTACATGGTGGCTGACTTCTCCCAGGGAAAAGTCAAAAGACCAAGATAGAAGCTACAAGTTTTATTATGACCTAAACTCAGAGGTTATTCCCTATTATTTCTATTATATTTTACACAGCCAGCTCAGTTTCAATGGTAAAGTATTATACAAGCTTTTAAATATCTGGTTTCATGTTTTAAATTTTCATAGAGAGGCTATTTTTGAAGAATAGTTGCTACAAAGTGTCTGATAGGATACTACTTAGCATAAATCCTGAGTGTTTTTAAAAAATAATATTTGTATTTTTCTTCATTTTTGGTTACATTCTGAAAATGTCACTTTTGTTATCTTAACTTGGTATTTGCTAGAGCCCAGATTGGGCATAGATATATTTCTTAAGAAGTGATTTTGGGGCAGAGAGTAGAGAGACAAAAATGTTCAGTTACACTTAGAGCTGATATAATTTATCACAATTAGAAGTTATTAGCAAATAGATTCTTCTCTTAGTTGCTTAAAGAATGAAAAGACCAAGAAGAAATTTCTATTGCTATTCCAAACTTGCCTGCGATTCATTCATTACTAATCACTCTGTTATCCTTGGGATTAAACACTACTTTATTGGACTTTAGTTACTATATAGTAAAGAATACAAGTATTATAAGATCTCTACTAATTTCCGAGTTTAGGTTAGCAGTGTCCTCTGCACAAACATATTTTGCTTGTTTTTAAAGTTATTAACATGAACTTTCCTATAGAAAGACAATTTATATTAGATATAAGTGACAAAAAATAAATATTGCAGTGTTAAAAATCTGGACAGGTAAAATGGAACAGAAAAAATGCTTTGAAGATAAATAAGAATATATACCTCACATGCATTTTCATCATATAGCTCACGCATAGAAAATATAAAAAAAAAAATACTCTGAAAATTATTTAGGATTTTTTAAGTCAAATTACATAATGGAAATGTCTTATGATGCTGATAAATAGGCTTTACAGCAGTGGCTCCCAACCTTTTTGGCACCAGGGACTGGTGCTCCTATGAGAATCTAATGTCTGATGATCTCAGATTGAGCTGAGGTGGTAATGCTAGTTCTGGGGAGCAGCTGCAAATACAGATGAAGTTTTGCTTTCTTGCCTCAAGTCCTGCTGTGTGGTCTAGTTCCTGGGGGTTGGGAACCCCTGCTCTACAGGAAAATGAAAAAAATGTGTTTTTAACATCCAAAGAGTTATAAACACTGGGAGCATACTCTTTCAAGATAGTCATGGGTATGAAAGTATCAGTCACTTTTTTAGAGCTTTTAGCTTTGTGCTTTCCTTTCAAATTTGATCACAGTCTCTAAGAAGCCTTGCTAAAAAAAGTACATTTAAGTTACACTATATTTCTAAAGGAAACATATAACCATATTATAAGTCTAATTTGATACTTATTTAAAAGCCTGATGTCCTTTATCAGCAAATTTAAATAAAATATCACTGTTTAGTCTTTAAAAATTAAGTTTATTATTTCAATTTGCATGGATTTTACAAAATAACGTGTTGCTTAAAAGTTAGCTGATCCATCACCAAGTACTCATTTGCATACATTATAAAGTTGACAGTAAAATTTTGGACATGAAGGAATCTATGTTTTCTTCAGTTTACATTTCAAAATGATAAAAAGTCAATTTGTGCCAAGATCTTTTGAAAGAGTCATGAAATGATTTTCCCAGTTGTTTTTCATCATATGAGTTTTCTTTTATTTACCTTAATTTGCAGTTTAAAAAATATACAGGAAAAACAGTTCTAGGTAAGTTAAACCAAGAGAAACTTCGTTTAAAATAGGGAAATTTCAGAAATGAAGAAACAGGGGATAATAATAGTAAAAACACATCTGCAATTTAGGCTTTCAACTCATTTTTCTTTTTTCAAGAACAAGTTCCTGTGATTACTGTTTGTAGGTGTCAGAAAAACAACTATTACAAAAAACACTTGAGACTTTGATTTGAATCTTTTGAGTGTGTCTTTCCTGGAAGAATGTTTATTTCTTTTTCACAAATTATTTTGGATTGTTTTAGGCAGAGTTCCCATGGCCAATATCTTCATGTTTTTTTTTGTAATTTGTCATTTTAAAGTTATTTTTCATAAGCAGAGAATAATCATGAATTATTTTTCTGGGGCATTCACTAACTAGGCTACAACTCTTTAATTAGAAATTGTGGTCAGTAATGTGCTAGGAAAGCACCCTCATTCTTATAAAATAATTCAAACTTTTTGCCTTTTAAAACAGGTTTAAAATAAAATTTCCAAAATGATGTCATTATAAAATGAACAAATTTAAAGCTATTTTAATGTTAGATGAAACAATGATAGATGTGTATGTTCTACTAGCAAACTGTTGTCTCTTTTTAAGAACAAAATATGAGACATAACCAGAATTCCACCTCTGCAATGCTTGTCAAAAATTTGGGATGTTTACAACATTGATGTATAGTTTAAGTTAATTACTTTTAAGGAAAATTAATTGAGCATTTTGCTTTGGCTACTCTGTTCTAGGCACTAGACTGTTCAAGGAATTCAGCAACTAGAATATATGAGAAAGGAGTAGCAGAGAAGAAAATTTTTAAAATAAGGCTAAAAAAATTTCTGTAGTAGATTGTGACATCCTAATAAAAAAATTTGTATTTCATCTTGAAAATAACAATTTTTAAAGTGACATGATTGGATATATGTTTCAAAAAGATAATTTCGTCTTATGAAAGATAGATTAGAGAAAATATGTGACTGAAAGACTAATTCTTTGGAGGTTGCTGTAAGAGATGATGAAAGATCATCTTAGGGAAAGTATAGTAGTAGTAAAGAGATGAAACAGATAGAACTAATCTGAAGTAGAAAGCAGAAGGAGGGAAGGATTTTGGGGGGACAGCAATCTTTAATTATGGCTTAATATTATCAGTTACTAAGTAAGTGTCATTTCTGTGCCAAGAACTGTTTTTTATGTTGCTGGACATATAGCTAAGAACAACAACAACAAAAAAAGTCCTTAAAAGGAGCTTATAGTCACAGAGGGAATTTATTCATTCAAATTGTTTTGTAAACAAAAATAGTGCACAGCCACTTCCTACTTTTTCTTTGGTACTTTTTTCCATTTATATTTACACATATGTTAAAGACATATTTATTTTCCAGGGTCATTTCCAACCTCACAGTTAATGCTTGATCTGATTATTCCTATAAACAATAAAAAACACTGAAACATTGTTTTGTTTCAGCTTACATGCTGTTTAACCTAAAAGTCTTCTTTCTGTGAACTGTTTGAACTATTTTTTCTCATTTTCACAAAATTTTCAACTGGCTTGCCATCAATCCTTGCATCAAATTTAATTTATATCAAATTTAAATCAAATTTAATTTAATTTAGGATCAGAGAAGAAATGGGTTTGTTTCTTTTATTTTACAAAAGTGAAAACTGAGAACTTGGAGAGGGAAAGTGATTTGCTTGTCTCTAATGATAAACCCTGAGAACAGAATCTAAATTTTATATTGCAGCCATTACAATTTCATAGTTTATGGTTCTCTGATAAATTACTCATATACTGTTTTCTTGTCTTTGTTTCCTATTTATTTTCATTTTAACAACACTTCAGCATGTTTTTTTCTATTTTTGTGTCTCTTCAACTTGGAAGAGACATCCACTGAGTCACTTTTTATTACCTTCTTTCTCTCTTTTATAAATATTTCAGCCTCTTTTGTTAATGATGGTAATAATATTAACATCTATACTTATTAAACACTTTTTACATGCTGGACACTGCCTTAAGCCCTTTACATGAATTGTCACTTAACAAATATACAAAAATCTTATGAGACATGTGTTATAGATTAAATATTTGTGTCTCTCTAAATTCATGTGGCAAAACTCTATCTCCCAATGTGATATTAATAAGAAGAAAGGCCATTGGAGATGATTAAAATTAAATAAGGTCATAAATCACCTGTCCAAGTAAAACAGCAAAAATGCAGCAAAGACAGGATTTGATCACAGTTAGTTTAAATTTTCAAAAATTTTTCCTGCTTACTGATTTGTTAAGTCTACCTTACAGAGTAAAAGTGAGTTATACAATTACCTCTTGTTCCACTGGCATTAAAAAAATAAAAAGAAATGAAAATAATATTTAAAATCTTTTAAAAATAGTTTTAGGTTCTCTCTGGGAGACTTTATTTCTTCTTTTTTGATATATTTTTTCAATTACAGTTGGCATACTGTATTATATTAGTTTCAGGTTTACAACATAGTAATTAGACATTATATAATTTCTTTTGAGCAAAATATATTTTAGATATACTCCGATTTTATATTTAACTATAAATATATATTAAAATAAATATATCTCTGGAAACTCTCATAGAATACATACCTGACTGAACAATATCCAGATTTCATAATTCTAAATATTAATTAGAACATTCAGATGATTGCTAAGTAATATATACAAACATTAAGTGATATTCTGATTGGTCATCATATATTGGTTTTGAGATATTTACAATGGACTATAGGGAATAAATGAGTTATTTATTTCCCAAAATTTCTTATTTGGCTTATTGCAGACTATAGTAACACTTTTCCTTTACAATTCACTGCTATTCTCTACCTTAATTTTTCTCTATTCAGTTAGTTCTAAGGCTCTCCAAAAAGACCATTAAATGTGTTTTGGTATGTGTATTTACTTCTACTTTTTATCTATTTCATCATGCATATCATTCTCCATGTTTAACAATTTCACAATAGCAAACAGCATCTTCTATAAAAACAAATACATTTCTCGTTGCCTTTATTTTGCCAGCTAAAGCCATTGCTCTTTATTGGTGTCACTAAAAATCTTATAAATACTTTTTTTTTGGAAAATAAGATTATTCAAAAGAGGTCGCATGAAGATGTAAAAATTCTTTGTGCTTATTTCAAGTGGGAAACTTGAGGCCAAGACACTGATACATATTTAGTTATGTATCATTTAAAGGGTTAGTGCCCTTAACCCTTTAATTCGACTCAGAAGTCTGAAATTGATTGTTATAAACTTGAAAGAATATGCTTAATATTGCTATGTAAATTTGGCCAGAATCTATTGACAAAAATATCCTAGGATGTCTATTAAATTTCAAAATAATTTTCTCAGAGCAGTTTATTCAATCTGACCTCTAGGAGCTTGAATAGGAAGTCAATTGGGTATTCATTTTAAGGAACTAAGTGTAGTGAGATTTTGCCAAGAATAACTTATTCATGTCCAACAACAAAGTCCTAGACACCTATGTTTGAAATCTCCTCAACAATGTGTCTTATTTCTCATTCTTTGTAGTATGAAAAAAGTTACTACAAAGAATGTTGCTAGCTTCCTATATTTCTGAGATGGCTTTGGTTAGGAATGGTATTGTATATATGTCTAGTAAGGAGACAGTAAGTACTGGATTATCATAATTCCTTTCAAAACCATGATTTTTAAGATGAAGTATTCTCTAATTTTCATATTTATTAAAAATAATGAGGTTTGACCTCAATTTCATAGTTGACAGTTTAGACAATTAGGAATTGTCCTAGTACTATTTTTTATAATGTATTGATTTTCTTTTGTAAATCTAGTTTTCATCTTAATACTAACTAAATAAAGTTGATAATAAGGTATTGAATTAAATTTCAATGTATCACTTATATAGTAACTTAAAATATCCCAATGTTTATTTCTATTTTATAAATTCCAATAAAATACTGATCCATATAGATGCTCCTTCCACATGGCATTTCTAAACCTTAGTAATGCAGAAATAACCAATCATGCATGCATTCTCAAAATAGAATTTCTCAAAGGACAAGCAAGGGAATTTATGTATCCCCTTCCCAACCATGTTCTAGTAGATAAAAATTAAAATTTTACTAATACAATTTTACATATAAAATTATATTAGATGTGAGGTAAGAAAAGTCAAATTAGTATAGTGTAATAGCTAAACATATATTCTTTAGCATTAGAAGGAGCTGAATTCAAATTCAGGTTTTGCTACTAACTGTATGACTTTAAACAATATACTAAACCTTTTTGAGCCTCACTGATTTTATTTGTAAAGTTATTCTGATGACTAAATGAGACATTTTGTAAAGTTCATATATAAAGTGTTTGAAAAATGGCAATTATCAAAGCACTGTTAAATATGAAACTTCTTTACTACCTAAATTATCAGTCGACTCTAGAAACAAAAATTTATGATATCTTTTCAAATATAAACCCCCAATTCTGTTACTTTTAACCATATGATGAAGGCTGAAATGTTTTACATTTCTTACAGGATTTCAGAGACAGCAAAGGGAGAAAAATAAGTTTAAGGGCATTGTAAATTAATTTGTAGTTAATTGTTATCTTAACACAGTGATTTCAAAAGCTTTTAATTTTTTGTCAAAGTCAGTAATGGAAAATTTAGATGCTCTTTATTTCTCCCTATTGATATACTAGGAAACACAGAAATAACAATCTGATATGCTTATATAGCAATCAACAAATCTATGTGGAAGTGCACTTAGGTGGTAACATTTCACAATTAAGATTCTTATATAGACCACACAACTATTCACATTGTACATGTATTATGAGAAAACATGCTATGCGTAAACTAGAGACTCAAGTGACATTTTATAGAATTGTCTGACAAACTTTCTTTTATTTTTAAACTAAGAGACCAATTTCAACTCCTTCTGGTTTCAGATATAGAACTGAAATGCAGAGACTGTAACCAGGGTTTATTTTGGCTTAGCTGAGACTAGAACATAGTCACTGTCCCCTCTATCATGTCATATTACCTCCTTAATCTTATAATATCCACATGACTTATTGGTACATGTTAAACTTACCCCCACTTGATTGAGTGGCTTTTTCCAGGTTTCTCCACTGAAAGGTTACTATTTGCCCCTGCCCATTCTCTTTTTTCTGGAAGTGAGTCACTAGTTCCAGGCCACACTCAAAAAGGGTAGAATTAAGCTCCACCTCCTAGCAGAAGTATAAAATACTTTGTAGACATTTGTTAAAAAAACATCACAGTTGTTAATGTTTGGGAAGATAATTTGAGGCTATTCAGGTATCCTCTTTCTTTTTAATGTTTCTTCCATATGTTTTAGCCATTATAAATGGATCTTGCCTGCAGCAGTTACTACTGCTACATTCCACTCATGATTTTCTATTCTCATCATTCTTTCTAACTTTATCATATAGAATTCTTCTGTAAGAAATATCTGTCCTTTCTTCCCATTTATTATTTGTTTATTTAGTCATTTATTTATTAGCATTGAATTACTGATGTTTATTTTAGTTTTTAAACTATAATCCAAAACTATAATTATTAATTTTGTTGCTCAAATTGTTCCAGATTTAGTCATTGGGACTGTTCTTTCAGTATGGCTGCTGTGTCTTTTTATATAACAGTCTTCTCTCTTTCTTCCTCTCTTTCTCTCAGATGTTCTTATGTTTTTGAAACTACAAGATACTTCGAGCTCATTTTGTAGTTTTCCCACCTCAGCTCTCAAATCATCTATTTCTCTCAGGAGCCCTGGTTCACTTTATTAAATAATGATATTTATATATGTGGTATTTATACATGAAACTAGGTGTGCCTATTTCTACTGGGGTGTCACTGCCTGTAGGCCCTGTCTGTGGACTGGGCCAAGAAGTATATGTATACATACTAACTCATACATGCACACATATGTCTATATTAATTTCTGTATTATATATCAGCATCTATTTTGAAGAAAATATATTATATCCAGGCTAATTATGTATCACAGGGTTCATTCTAGCTTACCTCCTTTGTGTATCCAGTAAACAACTGCTTGATAAGAATTCTTATGTTAGTTCTTTTCCTCCCATCCTCTTCAATGAGGTAATGCCATAAATTTATAATCACTTGGATATATTTGTCTGTGATTTTTAAAAATTTACATACAGTAAAATTCACATTTTGGAGTATGTATTTCTATGAGTTTTGACAAATGCTTAGAGTCATATATCCATCACCACAGTACCACACAGAACAGCTTTGTCATCCTAAAATTTCCCTGTACATCCTTTTTGTAGTCAGCTATTTCTTCTTACCATAAACTTTAGCAAAGATTTTTATACCATTCCTATAGTTTTAACTTTTCCAGAATGCTGTATAAATGGAATCATACAATATGTAGCATTTGTATGATGCTTCTTCATTTAGAAAACTGCGCATAATATCTAACATTACTTTTGTATGAATCAATTGTTTTTGTTTCTTGCTGAGTGGAATTTCATTGTATTGATATACAATTGTTTGTTTATCCATTCACCTATTGATGAATTTATTGTTTCTTTTTATTTGGGTATATTATAAATGACAATGCTGCAAATATTTGCTTATTAGCTTTTGTGTGAACATGTTTTTTAACTTTAATAATATATTTTATTTACTCCAACATTAAAATTATCATAATTTTAATTTGTTATCCACATAAAAACTATTAGTGTTATATTTTACATTCTTCTCTTGTATCAAATTTGTGAAACCTGGTTTGTGTTTAATACTTCCAGCATATCTCAGTTTATATTTTTCTAATTAGCTTTATTTATTCTTTTAATATTTAAAAATGTTCAATTATACTGAATATACAATATTATTTGTTTCATGTGTACAACATGGTGATTAGACATTTATATAACATATAAAGCGATCATTCAGATAAATTAGTACCCACCTGACACCATACATTGTTATTACAATATTATTGACTATATTTCTTATGATGTACTTTACATCCCCATGACTAACTTGTAACTACTAATTATGCTTCTTAATTCCTTTCTCTTTTCTATACTACTTCTCAAACCCCTTCTAATTTGAGAATCATTAAAATTTTCTCTGTATCTAGGAGTCTGTTTCTGTTTAGTTTGTTATTTTGTTTTTTCAGATTCTAAATATAACTGAAATTATGCGGCATTTTTTTTTCTCCATCCAACTTACTCCACTCAGCACAACACTCTCTAGGTCCATGTTGCTGTAGATGGCAATTTTTTTTTCTTATGGCTGAGTAACATTTCATTGTATGTATATACCACATCTTCTTTATCCATTCATCCACTGATGGGCACCCAGCTTTCCTCCATATCTCTGCTATGGTAAACAATGCTGCAATGAACATATGGATTCATATAGCCCTTCAAAGTAGTGTTTTAGATTTGTTCAAATAAATACTCAAATGAGATTGCTTGATCCTCCTTTGACTATTGTTATAGTTTTTGTTTTAAAGTCCATTTTGTCCAGTATAAAATTGCTAGCTCAACTTTTTGTTTGGTTGTTTTTATTTTCATAAAAGTCTTTTTCCATCACTTTACTTTCACTCTCTGTGTGTTTTTCAATCTGGAATGAATCTCTTGAAGGCAGCATGTGTAAGGTCCTTGTTCTTTTATCCATTCAGCCACCCTATCTTTTCATTGGAGCATTAAATCCATTTATATTGAAAGTAATTGCTGATAGATATATAGTTATTACAATTTTATTATTTATATTTTGATTTTTTTCCTTCTTAAAGAAGTCTCCCTAACATTTCTTGTAATACTGGTTTAAGGACAATTAACTCTTTTAGCTTTTTCCTGAGTGTAAGTCACTTTATCTTTCCTTTGATTCTGAATGATAGCTTTGCTGATAGAGTAATCTTGGTTGTAGGTCCTTGCTTTTCATCACTTTGAATATGTCATTTCAATCTCTTCTGGTTTGCAACGTTTCTGTTGAAAAATCAGCTGACAGTCTTTTGGGAGCTCCATTGTAAGTAACTAATTGCTTTTCTCTTGCTTCTTTTTAAAATTCTCTGTTTTTAACATTTGCATTTAAATTATAATGCATTTTGGAGGCCTCTTTGGCTTCATCTTATTTGGGACTCTCTGCACTTCCTGGGGTTGTATGTCTATTTCCTTCACCAGGTTAGGAAAGCTTTTTCAGTCATTATTTCTTCAAATATGTTTTCAATCCCTTGCTCTCTGTCTTCTCCTCTGGTAACACTATGATGTGAATGTTGGTACATTTGATGTTCTCCCAGAAGTCCCTTAAACTATCCGCATTTTTTTTAGATTCTTTTTCAATTGTTGTTGTTCTGATTAGGAGTTTTCTGCTCCATTATTTTCTAAATTACTGATTCAATCCTCTGCTTCATCTAATCAACTGTTGATTACTTCTAATATATTTTTCATTTTAGTTATTGTATTCTGCATTTCTTACTGGTTCTTTTATGTTTTCTATCTCTATTTTTAAGTTTGTGTCTCTTTGTTAAAGTTTTCACTGTGTTCATCTACTGTTTTCCTAAGTCCATCGAGACCCTTATGATCAATGTTTTGAACTCTGTATCCTTTCGGTTGCTTTCCTCCATTTCATTTAGTTCCCCCCCCCCCCAAGTTTTCTCCTGTTCTTTCATTTGGGACATTTTTTTATTTGTTTTGTTTTCTCATTTCTGTTGCCTATCTATGTTTTCTTCTATGTATTAGATTGGCTATGTCTCCCACTCTTAGCTGGATTGCCTTATACAGTAGTTGTCCTGCATGGCTTACTGGCGTAGTCTTCACTGATCTCCTGAGCTGGGTGCTCCAAGTGTGTCTCTTGTGTGGTTGTGCATGCTTTCCTGTTATAGTTAAGACTTGGTTACTGATTGCACATCAAAGGGAGGGATTGACCCTCAGACTGATTTGTTGTGAGGACTGGCTGTTATCTACAGTGGAAGAGCTATTGTGCAGGGGTTGATCCTATGGAGCAGGATTCACTTTTCAGGCAGGGCTCTGGTGCCTGCCTAATTTGTCATTAGGTGTGTTGTCCTCAGATGTGAATCTAGGTGGTGCTCTGGTTCAGTCTGAATCCTGTGAGGGGCCCCAATCCAAGCCAAGATCAGCTGCAGCCTGTGCCACAAAGCAATCTGCAAATAGACACCACCTGCACTGTGCTTGGAGGTGCCTCAAGAGCTTAAGCTACAAAGCAAGGCTGGCTGCTACTAGTGCCAGGCTTGAGGCTGCTCAGCAAGTGATATGAAGCATGCTGAGGCCGGAGTTGTTGTTTAGGTTTTGTAAATCCTTGAGAGATTTTTAGGAAAGTCTATAGCATCAGGCAAGAAAATCCTTTTGTATGGAAAATCCACTGAAAACAGTTTGAGTGGTCCTGCAGATTGGGTGGGGTGGGTTCTCAGAAAATCACCAGGGTGGAACAACCAATGTTAGCTAGGTTGATGAAGACACAGATATGGTAGCCACCTATTTCTGCATACTGGGAGCAAGGAGGGCTCAATAAACAATTAATTTTGCCAGCACTTCTGTCTGTGAGAAAGCTACTCCTCCAACCCTTACCCTGAAGCCAGATAATTCAGTTCCTTCCCATATGTCCCTGGTGCATTTCAAGCTGCTGCTCCAGTACTAGTTCTCAGTAAGTGAGATCATTGGCAAGTAAATTTGTTCATAGGCACTTTAATAGGAATGCCTGGGACTCCAGCAGCCCTTCCTCTCACTCACCACAATCTCCACTGATTTTCACAACCAGAATTGTGGAGACTTCTCTGCCCAGCCCTGGAACCCAGGGCTGCAGAGTCTGGTGTGGGCCTGGAACCCTTCACTCCTCCAAAAAAACCTCCAAAGTGAAGATATCTCTTCTGATTTTTAAATGCCACGCGTAAGTGTGGAACAAGTCCATTCTAAATCTTTGCTCTTCTTACCAGTTTTGAGGTGGCTTCTTCTGTATGTTATTAGTTGTAGAACTTCTGTTCAGCTAAACTTCAGGCAATTCTCAATAATGGTCATTTTGTAGTTTAGTTGTAATTTTGACATGGTTGTGAGAGGAGGCAAGCAGAACATTTACTTACTCGATTATCTTGACCAAAAATATGTGAACATAATTTCTCAATTAATTGGGTAAAGAGCTACAATGATTTTTGAATAACATAATAAGAATATATTTTAATTTATATGAAACTGCCAAATTATTTTCAAAAGTAGCTGTAGAATTCAACATTCCCACCTCAATGAATTAAAGTTCTTATTGATGTGCATCTTTGCCAAAAGTATATGGTATACAATTCTAATAAATGTGTACTGCTATTTCATGGCTTTATTTTAATGTGTAATTCATTAGTGACTATAATAATGTTGAGGATCTTTTAATATATCTTCTTTGGTGAAGTAACTGTTTAGATTATTTTTCAATTTATTCAGTGTTGTTTTATTACTTGTTAAATATTACATGTTTTCATAGTATATATGTATTCCAAATGTAAGAACTTTATTGCATATGTAATTTAAAAATATTTTCTAATTTGTGTGTTGCCTTTTTATTCTAATTGTGTCTTGTAGAGAAAAAGATTTGAATGTTATTAAAGACCATGTTAACTTTTTTTTCTTTTATAGATCATGTTTCCTATTTCTTTTTTTCAATGTTATTGAAGTATAATTACTAAATAAAGCTTTTATATATTTTTGGTATAAAATGTGATGTTTTCATCTACATATATTTTGTGAAATCATTGCCTAATTAAGTTAGTTAACATATCCACTTTATCACTAGTATTATTAGTGTGTGTTGCAAATATTTAAGATCTATTTTCTTAGCAAATTTCAAGTATATAATATAATATTGTTAACTATAGTCACTATACTGCACAATAAGTTTCTAGAACTTATTCATCATGCCTAACTAGAACTTTGTACTCTTTGACCAATATCTTTCAATTTCTCTAACTCTCTCATGCACTGATAGCCATTATTCTACTCTCTGCTTCTAGGAATTTGACTTTATAAGATTCTACAAATAATTGAGATCATGAAGTACACAAGGGTTCCCTATTCTTCACTTTCTCTTGATCAACACTTTCTATCTTTTTTTCCTTAGAAACCATACTCTTTTTTTTTTCAATTTGAGTTGATTCTTAATATTATTTTATATTACATTCAGGTGTACAACATAGCAATTAGACATTTATGCAATTTACAAAGCGATCTCTCCTATTAGTCTAGTACCCACATGGTACTATACATAGTTATTACAATATTATTGACTATATTCCCTATGCTGTATTTCATATTCCTGTGACTAATTTATAACTACCAATTTGTACTTCTTAACCCCTTTTCATTTTTCACTGACTCTTCCATCTAGAAAACTTAACTTTCTTCAGTGTATTTATAAATCTGTTTTCATTTTATTTGTTATTTTATTTCGTTCCTTAGATTCTGAAATCCAAGAAACTGAAATTATATGGTATTTATCTTTTTCTGTCTGACTTATTTCGCTTAGTATAATATCCTCTAGGTTCATCCATGTTGTCACAAATGGTAAGATTTCATATTTATGGCTAGTAAATATGAATAGTATTCCATTATTTATATATATATATATATATATATATATATATATATATATATATATATATATATATAT
>PVKZ01006651.1:0-13444 GCA_004027375.1 Macroglossus sobrinus | reverse complement strand
TGCAATTGCTGGGTCATAAGGTAGTTCTATTTTTAATTTTTTGAGGAATCTCTAAACTGTTTTTCATAGTGGATATACAAGCTTGCAATCTCACTAACAGTGTATGAGGATTCCCTTTTCTCTACATCTTCTCCAACACTGCTGTTTTTGATTTATTGATGATAGCCATTCTGATAAATGTGAGATGATATTTCATTGTGGTTTTAATTTTCATTTCTCTCATGATTAGTGATGTTGAGCATGTTTTCATATTGGCCATCTGAATGTCCTCTTTGGAGAACACCTGTTCAGGACTTCTGCCCATTTTTTAATTGGATTGTTTGTTTTTCTTGTACTGAATTGTATGAGTTCTTTATAAATTTTGGATATTAACCTCTTATCGGTGGTATCATTAGCAAATATCTTCTCTCACTCATTAAGATGTCTTTTCATTTTGCTGATGGTTTTTGTTGCTGTGCAAAAACATCTTGATTTGATGTAGCACCATTTGCTTATTTCTTCTTTTGTTTCCCTTGCCTGGGTAGACATATTCGAAAATAAATTAGTGTTAGCAGTATCTAATAGTTCATTGCATATGTTTTCTTCTAGGAGATTTATGGTTTCAAGTCTTATATTTTGGTCTTTAACTTATTTTGACTATATTCTTATATATGGTATAAAAAATGGTCCAGTTTCCTTTTTATGCATGTGTCTGTCCAGATTTCCCAACACCATTTATTAAATAGATTGTCTTTATCCCATTATGTATTATTTTCTCCTTTGTCATAGATCAAATTATTATAAATGCATGGTTTAGATTCTGAGTTCTTCATTCTGTTCCATTTGTCTATGTGTCTGTTTTTGTGCCAGTGCCATGCTGTTTTGATTACTATAGGCTTGTAGTATAGTTTGATATCAGGTAATGTGGAACCTCCAGCTTTGTTCTTCTTATTCAAGATTGCCTTGGCTATTCAGGACCTTTTATGATTTCATATAAATTTTAAATTTATTTGTTTGAGCTCTGTGAAAATGCCATTGCCACCTTTATAGAGATTGTATTTTATAGTATGAACAGTTTAACTATGTTAATTCTTCCTATCCATGAGCATGGTATATGTTTACATTTACTTGTATCTTATTCATTTTCTTTCTTCAATGGCTTATAATTTTTTGAGTGCAGTTCTTTTACTTCCTTGGATAAATTGATTCTTAGATTATTATTGTTTTTGATAAAAGTATAAATGATTTTTTAACTTATTTTTTCTGAGAGTTCTTCATTGGTATATAAAAATGCTACCCATTTTTTATTAATTTTGTATCCTACTACTTTACTGAATTCTTTTAGCAGTTCTAACAGCTTTTTTTGAGTGTGAAATATATAGTATCATGTCATCTATAAATAATGACAGTTTTACTTCTTCCTTTTCAATTTGAATGCCTTTTATTTTATTTTTTCTTTGTTCTATTGTTGTGGCTAGGATTTCCAATACTACATAGAATATAAGTGGTGAAAATGGACATCTTAAGGAAAATATTTTTAGCTTTTCTTCATTGAGTATGATGTTAGCTTGATTTGTCATATATGGCCTTTATGATATTGACATATGTTTTTTATATTCCCACTTTGCTGAAAGTTTTTATTATAAATGAATAATGGATTTTATCAAAAGCACTTTTTCTACATCTATTGATATAGTCATATAATTTTTATCTTTCAATTTGTTAATGTATTGTTTAATTTAATTTGCTAATTTCTTAAGGATTTTTGCACTTATATTTATTAAGGATATCAGATTATAATTTTTTTCTTTATTTTTTGTAATATCTTTGTCCAATTTGGAAATATGGTTCTTTGAAAGAGAAATGGCTTCATAAAGTGAGTTTAGGAGACTTCCCTTTTTCACTTTTTGGAAATAGTTTGAGATGAGTAGGTGTTAATTCTTTTTCGAAAGTTCAATAAAATTCACCTGTGAAGACATTTGGTCCAAGACTTGTTCACTGGAAGTTTTTTGATTACTGATTCAGTTTTGTAGTAGTAATTCTTCAGGTCAAATTTTCTGTTTCTTTTTGGCTTAGTCTTGGAAGATTGTACATTTTCAAAAATTTATTAATTTCACCTAAACCATACAATTTGTTGGCATGCCATTGCTTATAGTATTTTCTAATAATTCTTTGTATTTCTGTGGAGTCAGTTGCCACTACTCCCCTTTCATTTCTGATTTTATTTATTTTCGTTCTCTCTCTCTCTCTCTCTCTCTCTCTCTCTCTCTCTCTCGACTCTGGTTAAGGGTTTATCAATTTTGTTTATCCTTTCAAAGAACAAGCTCTTGGTTTCATTAATCTTTTGCATTTTTTCTACACTTTATTGCATTTGTTTTCTCTCTGATCTTTATTATTTTCTTCCTTCTACTCACTTTGAGATTTGTTTACTGTTCTTTTAGTAGTTCTTTTAAGTATAAGGTTACATTATTCATTTGGGATTTCTCTTGTTCCTTGAACTAGGCATGTATTCTATGAATTTTCCTCTTAAGACTGCTTTTGCAGTGTCTCATAGATTTTAAATTGTGTTTTTATTTTCACTTGTCTCTAGTTATCTTCTATTTCTTTGATCTTATTGTTAACAGATTCATTGTTTAGTAGCATGTTGTCTGACCTCCAGGAGTTTATTTTCCAGTTTTTTTTTGTAGTTGATTTCTAGTTTCATATCGTTGTTGAATAAGATACTTGATATCATTCCAATCTTTTTAAATCTATTGAGACTTGTTTTGTGGCAATATGTGGTTTATTTTGGAACATATCCCATGTACACTTGAGAAGAGGTATATTTTGTTGCTTTGAGGGAAAAAAATTCTCTAAAAATGTCAATTAAATCTAACTGGTCTAGTGCATCATTTAATGCTGCTGTTTCTTTTTTTGATTTTCTGACTGGAAGATCTCTGCACTGGTGTCAATGGGGTGTTAAAACCTCCTACTATGAATGTATTACTGTTGATCTCTTCCCTTATGCAAGCCGATAATTGCTTTATATATGTAGAAGCTCCCATGTTAGGTATGTATATATTTACTAGGGTCATGTTCTCTTGTTGTATTGATCTTTTTATCTCTATGACTGTCATTTGATCTGAGGTGAATCTCTTGTAGACACCATATGTATGAACCTTGTTTTCTTCTTCCATCAGATATCCTATGTCTTTTGACTAGATCATTCAATTCACTTATTTTGAAAGTGAATATTAATAGATTTGTAGTTATTGCCACTTTATTATAAATATATTTTTCCCTTTCTTTTTTTTAAAAAAAGTTCTTTTAACATTTCTTGTAATACTGATTTGGTGATGATGAATTCCTTCAGGTTTTTCTTGACTGAGAAGATGTTTATCTTTCCTTTAATGTTAAATAATAGCCTTGTTTGGTAGTATAATCTTAATTGTAGGTCCTTGCTTTTCATTGCTGTGAATATTTGGTTTCAATCCCTTCTAGTCTGCAAAGTTTCCATTGAAAAATTATCTTCCAGTCTTATGGGAGCTCCCTTGTGACTAACTAACTGCCGTTCTCTTACTGATTTTAGAATTCTTTCTTTGCCTTACTTTTGGCATTTTAATAATAATAATGCATCTTTATTTAAGACTCTTTACCTTCACTTTGTTTGGGACTCTATGCTTTCTGCACTTGTATATATATTTTCTTCTCTGGATTAAAGATGTTTTCAGTCATTATATCTTCAAATAGGATTTTAATTTCTTAATCTCTCTCTTCTCTTTCTGGTACCACTATGATGTGAATGTTGTTACACTTGATTTTGTCCCAGAAGATCCTTAAACTATTCTTATTTTCTTAAGTTTTGATTTGCTATTCTAATTGAGTTTTTTTCTGCTACCTTGTCTTCAAAATCACCATATTAATTCTCTCTTCATCTAATCTGCTGCTGATTTTATCTAATGTATTTTTCATTTCACCTATATTCTTCTTCATTTTTGACTGTATTTTTTTATGATTTCTTTTTTTTCTTTTTTATGCTTACTATCTCTTTGTTGAGGTTCTCATTGAGATTATCCATTCTTTCTCTAAGTTCAATGTGCATCCTCATGGCCATTTTTTTTTTTTGAACTCTATATCTGGTAGTTTGCTTGCTTCCATTTTATTTCTATTTTTTTCTGGATTTTACTGTTGTTCTCTTTTTTGGGACATGTTTTTTGTTTGTTTGTTTGTTTTTCTCATTTTTGGATGCTTCTGTGTGCTCATTTCTATATATTAGGTAGATTTGGTACATCTCCCAGTCTTGGCCAGGTGGCCCCATGTAGCTCATGCCCTGTGTGGTACAGTAGTGTAGTTTCCCTGCTTTCCTGTGCCAAATGTTCAAGGAATTTTTCTTGTGTGGGTTGTTCTTTCTTATAATTAAGACTTGATTTCCGTTGACTCATCAGTGAGTGGGACTGGCTGTAAGTATTAGCCACACCCACAGGTTATGACCTGCTGTGTGGGAGCTAATTCTACAGAATGAAATTCACCTCAGCAGGCTCATGTGCCTGTTGAGACTCTTAGATATGTTGGTTTGTGGAGCTAATCACATTGTGATCTCTTGTAGTCTGATGCCAGCCTCTCTGTGTGTTGGTTCTGGGGCTCCTTGGGAAAGGATCTCACATAGGCCAAGGTCAGCCACTGCCTTTGACTTGCTCAAGATTACTTTATAAAAGCTATAAAGTGATTCATAGTTGGTCTTTCCTTGTACCAGACCTGGAGGCACATGGAAGAGGCCACTCTGCAAAATGAGGCTGGTTGCTAGCAGGGCCTGGTCTAGTACAGCTTAGCTAAAGGCTCAGGGCACCCAAGGTCTGAGGCTGGTTGCCAGCTGCCTATAGGCTCAGCAGCTGGGGGATCCTCAGGAAGTATGCAACATGGGTGAGGTGGGGTCCCAGGAAGTCATCAGGTTGGGGCAATTTTTATTCCTCAAGTTAATGCTGATACATATTTTGTTTCAGGGCTAAGTCTGTGGCTACTTGCAAAATTACCTGGTTACACAAAGGGTAGCTGCTACTGCCTTCCTCTGGCCCACAGAAATACTGTAGTGTGGGCCAGAGGTGGTTTTGCCACCAGAGGCTTGTTGATTGTTATTGAAAGAACCTACTGTAAAGAGGGCAGGGTGGTGCTATTTGTCCAACCATGAATATGCCTCTAGCAGTTTGTTAGTTGGGTGGCTTGGGGTCCTAATGACTCATCAGGGTTGAGGGAGCAGATCTTACTAAACCAGTGCAGATTCAAATTTGGTCATGTAGCAGGAGGACTCAACACAGACACAATAGTGCCTGCCTTTAGGCTGCACAGGGGGAAGGCTCAACACAGAGACAATGACAGCTGTCCTTACAGCCCTAACCCTGAAGCCACACAACTCATATTTTTCTGGCACCTCTTGAACTGCTGTCCTTCTGCCAGAGCCCACAGTCATTGCCTTGGCATAAGTGAGTTTGTGCTTGGGCACTTTTAGGGAACATCTGGGGTTCCAGGTGCCTTCCATCTCAACAGCAGAGTCAAAATGCTCACTAATTTTTATAGCCAGATTTTGTGGAGACTTCTCTTCCCAGCACTGGAACCCTCAGCTGGGGAGCCCAGTGTAAGGCTAGGACACATATTCCCTCCAGTGGGGACCTCTGCAGCCAAGATATCCCTCCTCATGCTCAACCACCACACATGAGTAAGGGGCAAGCCTTACTCATCTCTGCCCCCTCCAACCAGTCTCAATGTGGCCTCTTCTTTATATCCTTAGTTATAGAAGTTATGTTCAGCTAGTTTTCAGATGGTTCTCCAAGTCAATTGTTTTGTAATTTAGCTGTTATTTTAGTGCAGTCATGGGTAGAGGCATGCACAGCATTTTCTTACTCTGCTAACATGACTCATAATATTTAAAATCTGTAATTTTAATAATACTGCCAAAGTAACTCTCTTTAAATGTTGGTGTCTTTTATTTTTATTTTATTTTATTTTATTTATTTTAGATGTAACATTTTTTATTAGTTTCAAATATACAACACATTGATTAGATATTTAGATGGTTTATGAAACAATACCCCTGCTTATTATATCTTCTCTCTGGCTCAACACATCACCAAAACCATATTGCTGTCTGTATTCCCTATGCTGTGTTCCTCATCCCTATGACCCTCTATCAACTACTAATTTGTATTTCTTTAATCTTTCACTGCTTTCTCTTAACTGCCCAACCTACCATCTTTCTGGCATTCACCCAATTTTACTATATATTTGTGGGTCTGTTTTTGATTATTTTGTTCTTTTGTTCCTTAGATTCCACATTAGACATAACTTTTATCTATCTATCTATCTATCTATCTATCTATCTATCTATCTATCTATTTATATTTTTTTCTTGGCTTTATTGAAATATAAATGACAATTAGTTGCTCGGATTTAGATTGTACAAGTCAATGAGATTTTTTTTCGATTATAGTTGGCATATAATAATATATAAGTTTCATTTTACAGGATAGTCATTAAAGACCTATATAACTCACAAAGTGATCACCCCACTAAATCCAGTAACCCTCTTTCCTCTTACATGTTTATTACAATATTATTAACTATTTTCCTTATGCTCCACTTTATATCTCCCTGTTTATTTTTTAACTGTAATTTTGTACTTCTTAATCCCTTTGCCTTTTTTCACCATACCTCCCCAACTCTACTCCTATCTAGTAGCCTTCAAAATATTCTCTGTATTCATGAGTTTATTTTCATTGTTGTCGTTGTTGTTGTTGTTGTTTATTTTGTTTTTTAGATTCCACTGTATGTAAAATCATGCAATATTTGTCTTTCTCTATCTAACTTATTTCATTCAGCACAATACCCTTTAGGTCCATCAAGGCAATATCTTTTTCCATCCTCTTTCTTTTAGTCTATGTGTGCCTTTTAATCTGAAGTAAGACTCTTGTATGCAGCATTTGTAGGAGTCTTGTTTTCTTATACGTTCATTCACTCTATCTTTTGGTTAGAGCACTTCATTTTTTTTTTATTTGAGGTACTTGTTGATAGGAATGTAGTTATTACCATTCTTAATTCCTGTTTTTGATACTTTTTTTTTTCTTAAAGAAGTCCCTCCAACAATTCTTGTAATAATGGCTTGGTGTTGACGAATTCCTTTAGCTTATTTTTGCCCAGGAAGTTTTTTACCTGTCCTTCGACTCTAAATTATAGTTTTGCTGGATAAAGTATTCTTGGTTGTAGATCCTGGGTTTTCATCATGTTGAATATTTTGTGCCAAACCTTTCTATCTTGCATAGTTTCTTTTGAGAAATCAGCTTCCAGTCTTGTGGGTGCTCCCTTATAGGTAACTAACTGCTTTTATCTTGCAGCTTTTAAGATTCTTCGTATTTAACCTTTGACATTTTAATTAGAATATGTCTTGGAGTGGGCCTCTTTCTGTTCCTCATTTTTAGGACTCTTAGAGATGTACATCTATTTCCTTCACCAGATTAAAAAAAAGTTTTCCATCATTGTTTCTTCAAATAGCTCTTTAATTTTTTGTTTTCCTTCAGATACCCCTATGACATGGATATTTTTATATTTAGTAGTGTCCCTTAGGCTCCTTAAATTATCGTTATAGTCTTGGTTTCTTTTTTCTTGTTATTCTGATAGAGTACCCAACTTTCTCATCCTCTATATCGATGGTTTGTTCCTCTTTTTTATCTACTCTGTTTATTCCATTTAATATACTTTTCATCTCAGATAATGTGTTCTTAATTTCTGACTGGTTCTCTTTTTATAATTTCTATTTTAATTTTTGTGTTTTTTAAATCTCTTTGTTGAAGTTCTCACTGAATTCACCTACACTTCCCATAAGTTCATTGAGCATCTTTAGAACCAATGTTTTGAACTCTGCATCTGTTAGATTGCTTGACTCTATTATTCCTGGATCTCTTTTCTGTTCTCTCATGTGGTTTCTGCTTCTTTGTCTTCCCATTTTGGCTGCCTTTCTGTGTCTGTTTCTATGTAATAAACAAAGTTCTTAAGTTTTCTGGTCTTATTAGTGCAGCTTTCTGTGGTAGATGTGCAATGGCACAATCCTGAGAGAGGTTCAGCTGCAGACCAGATTTAGCCCCAGCTTGTACCCCTCCAGAATCACTTGTTTAGATTCAACAAGCAATCTACAGATGTTGTGCTTATAGTTTCTTCAAGAGTTTATGCCAGAAGCCAAGGCCAGCTTTTACCAATGTGAGTCCTGGCTCTGCACAGAGAGGAACATTGGACTGGCCAAGGACACAAGTAGATGTAGCTTAGGTGAGGCAGTGAGTTTGGGAGGTGGAGTTTCAGGGAATCCTCTGGGTAGAGTGACCTCTATTATTCAGTTTTATGATATCTCAGCTATGGCAGTGCTGAGTCCACACACTGAGAGTGGGGAGGACTCAACAAAGAAACAATGGATACTATGAGCATTTCTGTCTGGGAGAGATGCTTGCCTCTTGTCCTCACTCCGACAACTCGATATCCCCCTGTAAGTCCCTGGTGCCCACGGTGGAGCTTATCTGGTGCTGGTGCTCAGAGCAAGCAAGTCTGTCCTAGTGCTCAGAGCAACTGTCTGCTCATGGACATGGCCTTTTAAAGAGGCATCTGTAGCTGCCAGCTGCCACTGCCATAGCTTCTGTCCCACTCAGCTGTTTGGGACTGAGTGGCCACGTGTCTTCATCCCCTTCTACCTTCCACCATTGCAGGGTAATTAATTATTTCTCTTCTTAGCTGTAGTGCTTCTGTTCATCTAGCTCCTGAGCAACTCTGCTTGCTGTTTGCTCCATGTTTCTGTCACAACTTTGATTTGGCCGCAAGAGGGATGAACAAAGCCTCTATCATTTATGTCATTTTTTTCCAAGCAGCACTGGTTTATGTTATACTTAACCATTTTTTTAAAAAATGAATTGGGGTGACATTGATTAATACTATTATATAGGTTTCAAGTGTACAATTCAATAATGTATCATATGTATAGTGCACTGTGTGTTCACCACTCAAAGTTAGGTTTCTTTGTCTTAGGTAGTTAGTCAGACATGAGCAACAGGAGCCAAGGCCCATCCTTTTAACCATAGAAAATTCTCTTGAAGACCTTCCTTAAGTACCTCCCAGAAATACCTCTCTTTTAGGGTTATGAATTACCCCAAATCCTAAAACACAAAGACCATAAAAACTGTTGGCCTAAACCAGCTACAAACGCATGTGCAGAAAGTACTGCCCCTATTTTCAGCCTTATTATACCATCATTATAATATCATGACTATGCCCAGAAATTTCTGAATTTAATTATAACAAACTGAATTCTGGGAAAACACTAGGCAAAGTTATGTAGCAGCTGCCAGTCAAGGTGACCTCACATACAGGTCATTTAGGATCTCCCATCAGGTCCCAATTATAAAGAAACCTTCCCATTTCTGCATGGTTACAACACTTTTTACTGGAAAACCTGCCCCTCCCTTTAGGGTGTACTATCTTATCTCTTTATTTCCTAAATTCCACAGGGCTTCAACCTTCCTTAGCAAAGCCCTTCTCCTTCTAAAATGTACTTAAAATAAATCTTACTTATTCTCAATCTCCCTGACCTGTTATTCTTTACTGTGTCAGTGGGGAAGAACGAAGAAACACACAATGCCACCGTCCACTATACTCTACTTTCTCCTCCTCCACAACACTGGGGAGACACTGAATTTCATACCACCCCAGCAGTGACACTTGAGTCACCATATATTTGACCGTCTTTACCCTTGTCTACTACCCCTTTCTTCTGGTAATCCCTGAAATGTTGTCTCTGTTGATGAGTTTCTGTTCATCTTGTTCATTTGTTAATTTCATTTTTTATAACTCACATATAAGTGAAAACATTGTTCTCAACTTTTTCTACCTGACTTATTTTGCTTACCATGATAATATCAAGATTTATCTATATTGTCATAAATGGCAATATTTCACCTTTTCTTATAGCTGAGTGATATTTCATTGTATATATGTACCTCATCTTTATCCAATCATCTAGTGAAGGTACTCCAGTTGTTTACATGTCTTCACCATTATGAGAAATGCTGCAATGAAAATTGGAGTGCTTATATATTTATGGATAAGTATTTTCAAATTATTTGGATAAATACTCAGAAGAGAGATTGCTGTGTCATATGGAAATTTTATTCTTAATATTTTGAGGAAACTTCATACTGTTTTCCATAGTGGCTGTGAAAATTTGCATTTCACTAGTGTGCTAAAAAACAGTTCCTATTTCTTTACAACATCTTTAAAATTTGGTATTACTTATCCTGTCGATTATAGCTATTTTGACAGGTATGAATTGGTATCTCATTGTGGTTTTGATTTGCATTTCCTTAATAGCTAGTGATGATGAGCATCTTTTCATATATTTATTTGCCATTTGTATGTCCTCTAGGGAGAACTGTCTGTTCAAGTTCTCTGCCCATTTTTTGATTGGATCATTTGTTTTTTGTTGTTATTGAGTCATATGAGTTCTTTGTAGATTTTGGATATTAGGACCTTATCAGAGGCATTACTTGAAAATATACTTTCCCATTCATATAGTTGTCTCTTTACCTTGTTGACAATTTCTTTTCCTTTGCAGAAGCTTTTTAGTTTGATATAGTCCAATTCATTTATTTTTCGTTTACTTCCCTTGCCTTTGAGAAAAATTCATAAAATCCTCTTTAAAAACAAACATAGTTTCTATGTTTTCTTTTATGCATTTTATTTTTTTCAGATCTTATAGTCAGGTTCTTAATCCATTTTTAGTTAACATTGGTGTGTGGTGATAGACAATAGTCTAGTTTCATTCTTTCGTAAGTGGCTTTCCAGTTTTCCCAGGACCAGTTATTGAAGAAGTTCTCCCTCTCTACTGTATGTTTTTTTGCTTTTTTGTCAAAATGATTTGCCCTTAAAAACACGGGTTTACATCTGAACTTTTGATTCTGTTCCACTGGTTCTAGCATCTGTTTTGCTGCCAATATCATGCCATTTTGATTACTGTCACTTTGTAGTATAATTTAAAGTCAAGCAAAGTGATGCCTCCAGCCTTGTTCTTTTTTCTCAGGATGGCATGGCAATTTCAGGTCATTTGTGCTTCCATACAAATTTGATGATTTTTTTGTTTTTTGTTTTTTTTTCTTAAAAAACGCCAATGAAAGTTTGAAGGGGATTACATTAAATCTGTATAATGCTTTAGGTAATAAAGTAATTTTAACTATGCTGATTCTTCCAGTCTAAGAACAAGAAATATCTTTCCATTTTTTTGTATCTTCGGTGATTTCTTTCAATAGAGTCTTATAATTTTCATTATATAGGTTCTTCAAAAGGTTTCATTATATTTATTCCTAGGTATATTATTTTTTGTTGTTGCTATTACAAAAGGAATTATTTTTTTCACTTCTTTTTCTCACACTTCATTATTAGAATATAAATGCTATGGATTTTTGAATGTTGATTTTGTACCCAGAAACTTTACAGTAGTTGCTTATTATTTCCAGTAGTGTTCTTGTGGATTATTTAGTTTTCTATACAGAGAATCATGTCATCCACAAATAATGACTGTTTAACTTGTACATTTCCTATTTGGATGCTTTATATATCTTTCTCTTGCCTGATTACACTCACTCGGATCTAAAATGTTATATTGAATAACAGTGGAGATAGTGGACAGCCTTGCTTTACTCCTGATTATACTTAGAAGGTGTTTAGTTTTTCACCATTCAGTATAATATTAGCTGAGGGTTTGTATTTTATGGCCTTTTTGTTAAGGTACTTTCCTTCTATACCGAATTTGTTAAATGTTTTCATCATAAATTGGTGCTATCTTGTCAAAGGCTTTTTCTGTATCTATTGATATGATCATATGATTCTTATTTTTTTAAATTTCTTTATGTGACATATAACATTAATCAATTTGTGTATGTTGAACCATTCCTGTTCCTTTGGGATGAAGTCCACTTGATTGTGGTGTATAATCTTAGTAATATGTTGCTGATTTCGGTTTGCTAGAATCTTATTTAGGATTTTTGCATCTGTGTTCATGAAAGATATTGGTCTATATTTTTCTATATTTGTGCTATTCTTAACAGGTTTTGCTGTCAGGATAATATTGATCTCATAAATGAGTTGGGAAGTACTGCCTCCTCTTCGATTTTTTAGAAGAGTTTGAAGAGAATAGATATTAAATCTTCTTGGAATGTTTGGTAGAATTCACCAGTGAAGTCATCTGCTTCTGGACTTTGACTTTTCGGTAGGTTTTTAATGATTGTTTCTATCTCCATACTGCTGAATGGTCTATTTAGATTTTTCAAATCTTGATTCATTCTAGGAGGGTTTTATTTTTTTAAAGTACTGGTCTATTTCTTCTAGGCTATTAAATTTAGTGTTATATACTTCTTTCATAGTATTCTTGTACGATCCTTTGTATTTCTGTGATGTCCATTGTAATTTCACCACTTTCAATCCTGATTCTGTTTATTTGTGTCCTTTCTCTTTTTTCTTTAGTGAGTCTAGCCAAGGGTTTCTCAATTTTATTAACCTTCTCAAAGAACCACCTCTTTGTTGAATTTATTTTTTCTACTGTTTTGTTGTTGTTGTTTTCAATTTAATTTATTTCTGCTCTAATTTTGATTATTTCTTTTTTTCTGCTGACTTTAGACTTCATTTCTTCTTCGTTTTCTAGTTTTTTAAGGAGAAGCATTAGGTTGTTTTCTTCGGGCTCATTCTTATTTTTGGCAATATGTCTGTAATGATATAAATTTTCCTCTTATGGCTGCTTTGCCGTGTCCCAAAAGTTTTGATGTATTGTATTATCATTATCATTCATTCCTATGTATGTCTAGATCTCTCTTTTTATTTCTTCTCTGACCCAGTAATTCTTCAGTAGTATGTTGGTTAATGTCCATGTATTTGTGTTTTTTTTCCACTTTTTTTTTACAGTTCATTTCCAGTTTCAAAAATATTATGATCAGAGAATATGGTTGGTATGATTTTAATTCTTTTACATTTGTTGAGACTATCTCGGTGTCCCTGTATGTGGTTGATTCTTGAGAATGTTCCATGTTCACTAGAAAAGAAGTATAAGCAGCTGTTTTGTAATGGAAGGCTCTGTAAATTATGTCAATTATGTCCAGTTGGTCTATGTGTCATTTAAGAATGTTATTTTCTTATTAATTTTCTGTTTCATGATCTGTCCATATCCAACAGTGGGTTATTTAGGTCCCATACTATGATAGTGTTTTGGTCTGCTTCTCCCTTTAGTTCTGTTAGTAATTGCTTTACATATATCAGGGCTCCCTGTTTGAGAGCATAGATATTAATAAGTGTTATGTCTTCTTGATGCATGTTTCCCTATATCAATTTGAAGTATCCCACAGTATCTCTCTTTATCTTTTTAAGTCTGAAGTCCATTTCATCTGATATTAATACCGCTATTCCCACTTTTCTCTGA
>PVKZ01006650.1:0-32104 GCA_004027375.1 Macroglossus sobrinus | reverse complement strand
AGAGAGAGAGAGAGAGAGAGAGAGAACAAGATCAGTGGTGGATGAGTTGGGAGAACCAGTCAATGGCATTTGTAACTGACAGTGGACAGAAAACCAAATCAACATACGTTCATTTCGGAGGCAGGGTTCCGAGTCCTTGAGCGCTGTGCTTCCTTGACTGTCCCATCCCAATCGGTCCTGGGCCAGTGGACGACCACCCCTCAGGCCCCCGTGTCAGGGACTCTGGCAGCACATTGCCCCCCAGGTAATGTGGCTTGTATAAGTGGTTTTGAATGACCTCCCACACCCCATCGTCAGTTTTTAAATTGCATCCCGCCAGCTCTCAGATCGGGCACCTGAGCTCGTGCTGCCCTCAGGCTGTCTCTTCATCCGGGCAGGGCCTCCAAGAGACACTCAGAGAATTCACATCCAGCTGCAGGGGACACACATGCATGAACGTGTGTGTGCACACACCCTCCTGTGGGTCCACCACACACACACACACACACATGTACGCACACACGCATGCATGCACGCAAGCTTTACTCACGACAGCATGCCCATGTCGAAACGCAGGCATCCAGCATTTGGTACGTCGGCATCTGCACGTGCAGGGTGCTGGTCCGCATGATAGAGATGGAAGAAAAAACAAAATGAAGGGGTCTCTCTCTCTCTCTCAGTCTCCCCTCCCTAGAGGTGGGGGTGCCGGACCACACTGCAGACAGCGTGAGCAGAAGGGGGGCTGCTGCCAGGGCCCTGGGCGTGGGGACTGCCACTCTCTCTCTCTGGGAGTGTCCAAAGTCAGGGTCTGTGGTGTGGCGAGAGGTCCAGCCCCCTCTCCCCCACTGTGGTCAGGGCCAAGAGCACCCACCTTAGTGCAGGTGAGCTTGGGGCAAGCTTGGGGCCCTCCGGAAAATAAATTCTATCCTTTACCCCTGTACCTGCCCCTTGCCACTGTTATGAGAAGTCAGAAGGCCAAGGTCCTGTCTCTCCATCAAGTCTCAGACCTGCCACTTGTTTCTTTTTCTTTAAGTCAGGGAAGGAGCCTGTCTGTCTCCTACTCCAAATTGGGGGACTCTGTCCTCTACACCAAGGGACGCCCTGTGGGGAGTGGGGAAGGAGCTTCGACTTCCTTTTGAGCGTGCCCCCAGAATCCCGGCAGGGTGGGCGTCTCCTCCCGTCTAGGCCGAGGGTAATGACAGGACCCAGTTGCTTCTCCCCATGCCAGCCGATCTTTACTTATTTGCTTCAAACATCCTCGTGACGGCTGATGTTTAGTGAATGCTCGGCACCCACAAGGTGCTGTGCCAAGTGCTTGGCACAGGTATGGCCTCGTGGAAGGCTCAGGACAGCCCTGGGACATGGGCGCAGTGATCGCGAATCCCCCTGAACGGAGGAAGCGGCTGAGGCCCAGGGGGAGGGGGAGGTGAAGGCATTCGCCCAAAATCGAGTGGCAGGAATTCACGCCCAGGCAGGCTGACTCCAGGAGCCAGGCTGTTCACTAACATCCATCCTGGCAGCCAAGAGGTCAGCTCTATCTCTGCAGCCTCCAAAAAATGGCCAAGATTGTGTGTGTGTGTGTGTGTGTGTGTGTGTGCGTGTGCGTGTGCATGTGCACGCACGCGTGCATGGGGGTTATAGATCCCAGGGGTCGGCCAGGAGCTGCCCCAGGATTCACACGGCAGAGGCCCAGGCCAGGGGAGAGCGTTGCAGGAGAGCAGCCGTTTCCTCGGACTGCAACGGGGGCCTCGTCCAATCCCACCCAGCTCATTTCAGCTCGGCTCTGGTCCTGCTGTGGGCTTGCAGAGCGGCGGCTCCGCGCCCAGCCTGCCTGCCATGTAACAAGATAGTTTATATTATACCGCCGAGCAGAAATAAAACTACTGAGTCCAACATTGCAAACAGATGCCTCCGGCCAGAGCCCAGGGTCCCGGCCAGATGCTCTTTTGAGCACCCTGGGAGGAGAGAAGCTGGGAGTCTGGTCCTTCCAGGCCCTGCAGGTGTGTGTGTGTGTGTGTGTGTGTGTGTGTGTGTGTGTGTGTGTGTGTAGGGGTGCCACTCCAATCGGAGGTTTGGGGGCCATTAAGGGGCTTTTGGAAACGGAAGGGGAGGAAATAAGAGAAGGAAAGGGGGACATATCTTTTTAATTTAATTTAATTTTATTTATTTTTTTTTACTGATTCTGTCCCCACGCACGTCCCAACCTCGCGACCTGCCAGTTTCTTGATGTTCAAGGCCCTTCCTTCTGTGACGAGGTGGAGCCCAGTTGGCTTCTCTGAAGTCCCCATTAGTTCTCCAAAAACACCCCCATTAAACATTCTCTAAGTTGCTTCAGCCCCCTCCTAAGAAGATTCTGCCTCCAGTCGAATAAAGAACAAAAAGGATGAATAAAGGCATGCTCTCACTCTCACACCATCAGTGGCTCCCCATCACCCACGGTAGTAGAGCTCCTCAAAGAGTAGGCTGAGGAGCGTGAGGACCTGAGTTTTCCGGGATGGCTGTGAACATGCAGATTGCAGGGCTGCACCCCTGAGCTACTGAATCCACCTTTTTGGGGGTCTTCTCTAGAAGGAGGCGAGGTGTCATTTTTTTTTTTAAATGAGCACATGGCAGAGTCTTCCGGAAAGGGTGTGAGGCACTCTTCCGTTATCTGACCAATCCTGGGCACTCGGTTGTGATGCAGACTGGGGCTGGGTGCTGGGGCTCCAGCTGGACAAGGTAAACGAGGTTCTGGCAGTCTTGCATTTCCAGTGACTTCGGAGGAGAAAGGGCTTGATGGCTGGATGGTCCAGGAATACCTCATGGAGTGGTGGCATGGCATGTCAGGGGTAGCCACGATGGAACAGTACATTATCCAGACGGTGCTCCAGGTGGGAGACTGGTGATAGCAGAGCCTCCCACGCGGCACCGACCATTCGGTACAGACGTTGGACGTGGGTGAGAAAGATGAGGGAATCCCTGCTCTCATCCTGCTTATCTTCGCTGGACCAGAAGGTGGGGACTTTATCGCCTTTTACCTGGAAGCCCCTGGAGGTGCCTGCAGGGCTCCCAAAATGTTCTTTTAAATGAATGAATGAGTGAAAGGTGGTAGGAGAGGAAGGGGGAGATAAAAGACACCAAAGAGAGGAAAGAACAAAAAGGATGAATAAAGAGATAAGCAGGTAGGAAGAGTAGACAGCTGGTCGACTGTGTAGTTTATAAACTCAGAGCGATTTGGAGTTGGGGTGAACAGTGTGTGTGTGTGTGTGTGTGTGTGTAGAAGAGTAATGCCTTGGAGGGAATAGTTAGGGTCTCTTCTTAGGGACCCAGGCATCACAGCTATGCAGAAGTGGCTCCTACCCCCGCCTTCTATTTTCTCTGGGGGTTGGGGCAAGGGGAGCTGACCTGGCAGGAGGTGGACCGAAGTGTGGCCAGTCACATAGGCTGCCAGAGCAAAGGTGGTGGTGTGTGTGTGTGTGTGTGTGTGTGTGTGTGTGTGTGTAACAGGCAGAGACTTTCAAAGCAATCAAAATAACTCTGATTAACACTCTCTCCCACCCTTTCTCCCTCTCAGACCCATTTCCTCCCTGGAGAGGCCCGGAGCAGACACGCCTAACTGTAACCCTAAGAGGCCTGGGAAGCTGGAGCAATTATTTTTACACTAAAGACAAAAAAAAAAAAAAAAAAAAAGAAAGTTCTGTAAGATGCAGGCGTGCTCGGCAGCCTGGCCCAGTGCTCTGAGACTCGGTGGAGGCCTTTCTCACCCCATCTCTGAGGCCTCCTCTCCCAGCCCCCATATGGTCTGGCCTCCATCTTCTGCTGGCCTGTGACAGACAGGCCAAGCCAGGCACCCCCAGAGACCACCCCCTCCCCAGCCGGGGGCCTGTCCCCTCTGAAACTGATCCCGGGCCTTTGGATCTAATTTGTTTCTCTGTCTGCCGGGTTTGAGGGGGTCTTTGCCTGGAGACGTGGTGGTCACAGGTGACATCAATCATGTCTGCATCTTCCGAGGGATGGGGATAGGATATCAGAGAGGTGACCAAGCATTTGCCACATGATTCAAATCATCTCAGCATTGATTAATTGGGTTCATCCTGAGTTTCTGAATCATAACAACTGTTTTTCTCCTTCACCTAACGTCAACAGGCCCTTAAAGGGAAAGGATTCTTTTACCCGGAGCATGTGGTGCATTAAGTTGGTCAGCTCCCATTAAACGTTAAATGCTGGATGCGTTTTAGACAAACTCGATTTGCTCGAGATACGTTTCAAAGGTTGGGGGATGATTAGACTTCTCTCTCCCTGCCTCGCCTCTTCCTCCCCGGCTTTTTCCCGGGACGTGTTTTGGCTTCGGCCTCTGACAGATGGGACGAGGGAACACGGAGGGGGCCGTGGAGAGGGTCTTTTGTGGGTGGGGAGGGAGAGCCCCCCCACTAAGGCTGTTTAAAAGAGATACAGTTTCTGAGAAGTTTAATAAGGCAGAAAACAATCCCGGATGCCAAATTTGCCTTCCAAAAGCTAAGGATCCAGAATGGCTCTTGCCGGTACATGGAGGAGAAAGCAGTATTTTTTTCTGAGCAAAACCCCCCACCCAAAACAAAACAAAACAAAAAAACAAAGAACCAACAAAACACAAACAAAAACAAAAAACAGTTTTCTAGAGAGGAGAAATTCTATTTCTGCATTGGTATGGATATTCTGGAAAGTAAATGACTGACTGTTTGGAGTATAAACAAAACCCAGTTCTGATGCAAATTAGGAAGAAAAGAATCAGAGAAAAAGAAAATCAAAGTTTGGGCTGGTTTTCTATATTCCTTCCTACTATGAAATGAGATGTTTCTGTATGTTAGCTACGACTGAAAAATACATTTGGAAAAAAGGAGAGATGCTTAGCAGGGCTTCTGTTACAACCGGCCGGCCGTGTGACCTTGGACAACTCACTGTGTTTACCTGAATCTGATTTTCTGGTGTATAATAACAGGATGAATAAGGTTTGCTGGCCTGTTGAGAACTACAGCCGTGAAGAAAGGTTCGTGAAGTAGCACCGCGAATGTCAGGCTCCTGCTGGACGCTGGACGTGTGTGTGTGTGCAGCGTTGAGGGGGACAGGGCTGTAACACGAACACCCTGGTCTAGCTCCAAGGTCTAACCAGAGGGCCATGTCTGGCTGTGGTCACCGATGGAAGACATGGCAGCTTCGAGCCAGTCTGCACGTGTGGGCTTGGCAGCCTTGGCCTTGTTGGAGTAGCGACTTGGACATGGCTTAGCACATCTGGAAAGTTCTCAGGGAGTGGGGAGGCTGTTTTTACCTCCACGGAGCTGCCCTTCCTAGTGCACCCCGTCAGCAGTGCTTTCTCTCCCTGCGACACGATCTGGTACTTGCAATGCCCTTGGTCCTCTGTGAGCTAAGTGATGGGCAGAAGGTGATTGAGGCTTCGGACAGGTTCTCCCGCAAGGCCTGTGTGCCCGGCGGGGCCCCCGTGGGGCTCCCCCATACATCTGGTGTCTACCAAGAACCTGACCTCTGAGTGTTGTTTCACTAACCTTCTTTCTTTGTGTTTATAGTTCTCAATAAGCCCGCGAATCTCATTTATCTCATTCTTATAAACCAGGAAATCAGATGCAGATAAATGCAGTGAGTTGTCCAAGGTCACACGCTCGCCAGCCTGGGCTGGATTTCTGTGGCTGCCTCCGCGGCCATCTCTGCTAATGACTGGGCTGTCGTGGTGCCCTGGACGGCCACAGAAGGGGACAGACAGATCACAGGGAGAGAAAGAGAGATGGGGGTGGGGATGGGAGGAACCCTAAGAGAAACAGAGACATAGAGAGAGAAAAGCAAGAGATGAAGAGGGATCAGGCAGAGAGAGAGAGAGAGATGAAGACAAAAAGAGGCCAAGACAGGAAGAGGAAGAAGAATGAAGGATACAGTGAGAGAGAGAGAGAGACAGAGACAGAGAGAGACAGACAGAGACAGACAGAGACAGAGAGACAGAGAGAGATGGAGAGACAGAGAGAGACACACACATAGAAACAAATACAGAGGCAGAGAGACAGACACATAGAAAGAGGGAGATGGAAGGAGGGAGGGAGGAGGGGAGGGAGAGCAGGGAGTAACTACCTTTGCACAGCAATGCGGAGGGAGGGAGCCAGGTCAGAAATACCAGACAGCACCTGCAAAGAGAAAGACCAGGGCCCCATCCCACGAGGAGAAAGACGGCAGAGTGAGAAATAGAGAACAAGGGACCGGGCAGATGTGACACGTGAAATGTCATGTCCTGGACCCGTAGGTGCTCCATCCCCCAGAACACAGAACTGCGTATCAGCGTATCAGCGTATCAGCGTGGCCAGGCCTTCAAAGTCCCCTGCAAGCCTGGCGCCCTCAGGGACTCTGCTGGGATATCACAAATTAGACATCAGGGCTGCAAGGCAGGGTTCAGGCAGGGGCGGGATGGACTGCAGAGAGGATCAAAGGGAGCCAGGGCCTTGAATTCATTGGCAGGACTCCCAGTGGGGCCCACAGGCCTGAATTCCTGGCCGAACCCCCAGGAAACATTCTGATGGGCAGATAGAGACACTCCAACCACAAGCCGCCCCCTCCCTCCCTCCCTTTCTCCCTCCCTCCCCCTCATTCTCTGCCTCTTGCATGTTGGTTGAAATCAGAATCCTGGGTTGATGAATGCTTAATTGACCTTGAGACATCAGGGCATGCCCTTCCAAGGGTCTTGGGTCACAGTTCCCTTCTGTGTGAAACAAACATTCTAGTAACAGTCGTGGGGAGCTGCCTTACCTACTTGTCCCAAGACCCCAATTGAATGAGGTTATGTGTTCAGGAGGCAGACGGCCATGCTGGTTTGCAGTGAGACACCCTCAGGGTGAACTCAAGCTGCATTCCTTGACATTAGTCTTCTCCCGTGTAAAATGGGAGCTGGAAATACCTCTGGCTGCATCCCGTGAGCCTTCCGTGCGGTCACCGGTGCTATACCGAGCCCAGCCCCGGTCCACAGCAAGCCCTGGGCATGTGGCGGCTCTCGGGGGTGCCTGGAAGACAGAAGCCAGATTGCTGTCCTGGACAGCGGGTAATATATGGCATCTAGTTTCGGCTGAGAATTGAATTCAACCTCAGCTGGAGAATTAGAGCATTGTGATTAGAACCAAGAAGAAAGAAGGGACAGAACAGCCTGTCTTCAAGTGCACGATGACAGAGCCCAGACTCTCCTGGCAGCCCAGGGGGCTGGGGAAGGACAGGGCAGATCATATTAATAACAATAAATTATATCTGCGCCGTGATTTATGGCTCCGACGTGCTTCCCGCTATGTTATCTTTCAGAGCCGTGCAGGGCGCGTCCTCCTGATGATCGTGGCAGCCGTTTTCATCGTGGCTATCGGGGGGGTGGGGGTGGGGGGGTGTGATGGTGTCATCAAGTGTGATTATGGATGCTATTTCTCCTAGTTTCCAAGCTCAGGACACTGAGGCTCAGGGAGCAAGCACCTGGCCCAAGGGCAGAATCGGACCAGGGTTTACACCCAGCTTTTTTCACCCTGAGTCTTTCTCGGCTGCGCCCACGTCTGTCCCATCTCTGAGTGTGACAGCCTCCTTTGCATCCTGCCATTTTGTCACCTTCGTGATCTGGGGAGTGTTGGTTCTTTCTCTCGCTCACTCCAGCTTTCTTGGGTTGAAGGAGGCCCATCGTCTGCCTCACCAACCAGAGCTTCATCCCCAGCCCTCACACTCCACGTGGGGGAAGGATTCCCACCAGTCGCCGCCCGTTGAAGAACTGGCAGGAGTGCCCGGATGTGGACTTGAACTCTTGAGTCCTCGCCCTGGAGGGCCTTCCCTCTGTCTTTGAACCCAGCCAGCAGCAGCAGCAGCAGCAGCAGCCATGGCTGGCACACTTGCTCCACCCCTCCCCTTCACCTCCTCTCCTGTCCTCCAGGAAATCCACAGCCCGCTCGGGACAGAGTTGATTTGGGGACCAGTTTCGTGGAGCTGTTTCCAAAGAGAGCTATTTCAAGAATGTGCAGCTTCAGTCCTGAAAATGGCTCGGAAGGGGACTGACTTGGCTTCTGAGCAGGAGAACAAATGAGCACCCCCCCCCCACCCCCGTTCTTCCTACCCCCGATTCTGCGATTTCCTTTGTCTCAATCCAAAATCCCCCTTTACATGATCCCGGAGGCTTCCTAATAAAATAGAACTGTAACTTTATCTAAGACGAGTGCAGCACATGTAGAATGGATAAGGTGTAATTAATAACAGAAAATAATGTTTCCCCCCTCCTGACCTTTCACCCCCATATAAGTGTCTTAAGTTTTATGACAGCCAAGCACAAAATGAGTGTGTGCGTGTGTGCGTGCATGTGTGTGTGTGTGTGAGTGCATGGTGCATGCTCCAGTGTGTGCATTCGAGCTGAGCCTACGTGGGGCCGATACGTCTGTCTGGTGAGTGTTCACCTAGCCTTGGCTGGAATTGGTTTACGTTTCTGGGCCGACTGGCCTCTTGCTGAACCCAGCCCTGCCTGAAACTGATCTGATCTCTTCAAGTGAGGATTCGGTGTAGAGCTCAAAATACCCCGTCCCTATTCCCATGCGAAACTTGGGGCAAATGCAGAAGCTGAAACGAAAGGGTGGCGTGCGCACACATGCTCGCACACCCACGCACGCTTTCTTTCGGATTGTCTGTTATATTTTAGAGCCCCAGTGGATGCTGGGGAGCGGGTACGGGTCGTTATTTGTGTCTGTAGCAGTGGGCAGGAAACCGAGACGATCCTTCCATTGGTTTTGCTGTTGTCGATCCTTGGGCATATAAGGATTATGTTCTAGAAAAGTCCCAGTCTTTATTCCAGGTGGCACTGTTCTTGCTGTTTATCTAGGAAAAAATGAGAGAAGTGTGCTTGGCCCAGGGAGGCAGGGGCTGGAGGAAGCAGGGGAAGGGATGAGGGGAGCCTCCCCCTGTCCGAGTCTTTGCAGACTTGTTGTCTGTAGTCAGGAGTGAAGGGCGCTCCGCCCAAGAACGCCGTTTGTCTCAACGGTTCTGCAACTATGTACGTTTGGAGTAACATTATCTTGCTTGAGAGGTCATCGGACTGGCCTCAGCTCTTGGTCTGTCCCGTGATTCATTACGTTGGAGGCTCAGCTTTTCGAGGAGTCCCCAGCTCCAACCTCTGGGTTAATGGATGCCACACCGGCCACGAAGCCAGTAGCTTTGAATGGGAGGCCTGGGCGGGGTGGAGCGGGCTGCTTTCCTTTTGATCAGCGGCGTTGATGTGAACTGGAGGTCAGGCCTGTGTGTTCGTTCTGCGAGACAGCAGCAACTGGACCCTCCACGGTCCCTCCCGCCCTGGCCCGGGGAGTTTCGTGTTCCATGCTCATCCTTCCACGGGTTGACTTTTTCAAGACCCCGAGGGCACCAGAGGGACTTCTGGGAAAGATCTGGGAAAGCCTTCTTAAATCATTCGAGAAGACCCCTCCGTCCTCTCCTCCGGCTTCCCCGCTTCCATCCCCGGCTCTTCAGACGCGGATAAAGCGATTCCCACTCCCCCGGGACATTCCTGCTCGCCGATGTTAGGTGACAGGCTGGATTTGGAGGGAGATCTCTTTTTCCCAGGGGAGTCATTGGCTTGTTGAGCTCTTTTATGGGCATGCTTGAACTCTGGAGGGCCCCCAAACTGACAGCCACCTCTGCTTAATTGATCGTATATTTTTCTGTCATTATGTCATTCCGTCATCCTTCCGCACATGCTTTGGCCTGCTATATTTTTATGGCTCTTCTTCCAAGAGGTGTTCCACAGAGGGTGGGTCAGCATGATTTATCTTCAAGGAGCAGGGAAGGAGAATTCCTTATCATTGGTATCAGAAGGTGGGATTTCTCTCTTATCACCTCTTTTGCTTTTAAAGGCAATACCAACGGGTTGATTAAGCAGTTTCGGGAGTCCTCTGGGCTGCCAGCTCCCTAACGTTGACGACGACCAGAAATGGGGGACTCCACCGTCTCCTAATTTCACATCCTCCTAGAGACTTAAAATCACAGAACAGCAGTCCTGGAGTTTGTTGCCAGAACAAGGAGATCTTGATTGGATTAAAATATTTCCCAGTGGGGGTTTTGAGGCTTTGGCAAACATAATGAGATGAGTAGCTTTTCAAAAACAAAACTTGAAAAATTAAACAAGCAATATATATTCATTATCAGAAAAAAAGCAGAAAAGGCAGATAAGGAAAAAGAAGAAAATGGATATCACCTGTAATTCCCCCACATGGGGCTAACTCTTCACATTTTGCCATCTATCTTTCCAGTCTTCTGTGGATGGTCTATGCATTTTGAGGGAGAATGAGATCATGTTGCATAGGCTGTTCATGACTTTTCATTAGCAAAAATTATATACACACTACAAAATAGGTAAACAATACAGAAAATAACAAGAAAGAGCATCAAAAACCCAGATAGCAACCACTATCTACCGTCTCGTGAATGTCTTTCTAGCTATTTCTCTCCATATTGTTTGATAACCTGCTTTAAAAAATCCTAACACTCATAGGATGGGCTTCTCTGTGTCAACAGATCTGTCTCTAAATCATTATTTCTTTGGAGCAGAGCTGTGTTCCCTTATGAAGATGCAGCATGGTTTAGCTAATCCATCCCCTACAGTTGGACAGCTAGATTGTTTCCAGTCTTTAGTAAAAACCTCTTCTCATGGCTTAGTCGAGGTGGTGCTGACACTTTATCAGATGAGACTGTGTCACACTCCTAGCCCATCACACAAGGGTGCGCCACCCCCGCCAACAACTCTGTGTAGCAAGACAGAAATACGAATCTGCTAAGAAGACAGAAATATGTATCTGCTAAGACTTTTAGTAGCAGGAAGCCAGACTAACAATCGTTTAAACAAAAAAGGGTTTATTTTTCTCACACTATGAGGTAGTTCAGAGGTAGGCGACTGCTGACCTATGAGGTCATCGGAATCTGGGCTTGCTTTTTTACCACTCCACTATCCTTAGCATCTTAATATTTCCTTTTCCTGCTTGTCTTCTGCTTGGCCAAAGATGGCTGCCTCAGCTCCAGGCATCACGTCTGCATTAAGACAGGAAGGAGCAAGGAGGGGCACTGGAGGCTTTCCTCTTGAGCCTTTCTCCTTGATAAGAAATTGAAACACTCTCTAGAAACCTCCCAACAGATCTCTGCGTACATTTTATTGGCCTGAACTGTGCCACGTGGCCTGCCAAGAGTCCAGAAAAGCAAAGCTTTGCTTTTTAAGACCCTACTATAGGAGGTGGGAAGGCAAAGATGTTGGGAATGGGTGTTAGATTAGCTAACCAATGGCTTAGCCATAGCATCAAAGACATCTTCATCAACAGCTAGGCCTGTTCTGGGGCGTTTTCTCTTCTCCGCCATCCCCAGCCCTGCTGATGCTGACTTCCTGTGTCTCACTTGCTTCTTCCCATCTCTGGTCCCTGTTCCCAACTCTTCTCATTTTAGTCTGGCTTATGGGTTTGAGAAATACATTTAGACTCCCCCCAAGCTTGGCTTTTCACTCAGCTCTTGCCTCTGCTGGAACGAAGCTTTCTAGTCTGTAAAGTGCTGGGTTATTGGAAGGACTTGTTCATGTGGAAATGAACTTGGGACTGGGCTCCACAGGGCAGGGCCCAGGAATTCAACCTCTGAACCCCAGCCTCCAGCAGAGAGGCTGGTATGATTCCTGCCTGTTAAACCCAAATAGAGGGAGGACAGTGGGGACATCTTTTAAAACCCTAGTTATTCCACAAATCTGACAGATGGAGGACTGACAAAGAGTGGCTTGAATCAGATTCTTCCAGGGGACAGTTCTTCGGTGTCCTGTAGTTAAATATTGATTTGGGATACTTTCCCCAAGAGGGGACACTCTGGAGCATCAGGATCCTGTGTCCTTGAGATGTTTGTGACTAGACATCACGGGATACTGTTGAGTTGAACCATGCTCCATTTTTTTGGGGGAAAGGGGTTGCTGTATAGCCCCAGAGACCATATGGTAGGTGAGATCTACAGCCGTGTGGAGAGTCTGATTAGGTTTACCGTGAATTTTATAACTTAGAACCAGATCTAGATCCATTCTTGTCATTTCATGATTTTGTTGACCAAAAATGGCTCTATGGTCCAGATAGGGTGGAAATACCTTAAGAAATCCGTTCTTCCATCGTTTCTCAAGCGCAACTGGAAAAAGAAGTAACTGTGGTCATAAAAATCAAGCTATAAAAAGGTAAAGGAAAATAATTAATATTCTTTAAGAGCCCATTCTGTGCCCCAGCTCTCTGAAAGACAGCACTGATGTGCGTTTGCTGACTTAATCCTTACAACCATCCACTTGAGAGTGTGCTCTGGTTACTACTGCCATGTAAGAAATTTAGTGGCTTAAAACTCACGGATTCTGTGTGTCAGGAATTAGGCCGGGGTTCAGTAGGAAATAGCTTGTTCTGCTCCATGAGGTCTTAGAGCTTAGTCAGAAAGACTTTTAAGACTAGTAGTGCCTTGATAGCTAGGAAATAGAATTATCTGAAGGCTCCCTTTACTTCGCTTGAAAGATCGAGGCTGGGATAACGTGAAGATTTGGATTGCCAACCGGAGTGTCTTTAGGGGGAGGGAGAGGCCACTGCCTGTGGCCTGGGCTTCCTCACAACATGGCCGCCTCAGGATGGACTTCCCATGTGGCAGCTCAGGATTCCAAGGCCAAGTTGACAAGGGAGAGGCCCCGTCACCTTTTTATGACCCAGCTGGGAAGTACACAGCATCATTTCTGCCATTGTATGTTGATTGGAACACTCACAACCCACCCAGATTCTAGGGGAAGCGACACAGACCCGTATTTGGATGAGAGGAGTATCAGAGAATGTGGGGACAGGTTTTTAAATTGCCAGAGGTAGCTATAACTAAACACTGTTTTACAGACAGAAAAGTGAGGCCAGGGAAGTATGACGATCAGGCTAAGATAACACACGAAGTGGGATGGAGGGTTTTAGGATTTGAACCCGGGGTTATGGAATAGAGACCTGCTCCTGCAATTGAAATGACACATTTATTATCTTCGTAAGAAGGAATGTTCTGTAAAGCTGGTTAAGAGAAACCTAAGCAATTTACGGAGGGAGTGATGACCCCTTGCTGGCGGGCTGTGAGCTATTGGACGGAACACACAGGCGGTCGTGGTGATGTCAACTGGGTAGATATTATTGGCAAAAGTTGGTGACTCCTTTCAGAGTGGGGCCATCTTGGTTTTGAGAGGTCAGCCAGTCTAGCCCTTAATTTTTTAGCAGAACTTCTCATAAACCTCAGGAGGTTCAGGAGTCAATCCAAGTTTTGAAGGTGACAAAGGCTGATATGTTCACGACACTTTCTGGTTTACCAAGGACGTTTACATACGGTGTCTTCGTGCTTTGATGTGGCTGTTGGGTGTATTCCTCTTGGCTGGGATTCATCCTTCTCTTGCCTGCCTGATGATAGCTTGTGTGTATGAGGCACAGAGCGAAGTTCATTACAAGGCGTAGCTCATCATCACCCTGATGAGGGAAGGAGTTACTGTCCCCATGTAACAGGGGCGAAATGGAGGCTAAGGAACTCACCCGAGGCTACCTCACTCACTTCAAAGGGCCAAGTGAAGGTTTGGGCTCAAGCCAGCATGGTGTACCCTTCTCCATTGTAATGGCTGTGTCCTCACTGACGGGTAGATGCCTGCCGAGACTCCATCCAGGTGCTCGCCAGGGCCTTGCTGACTGGCCACGTGTCTTCCCAGGACACTGCGGACACCCCCTTGAGCTGGAGCGCCATGGTTAGGACATCTCTCCTCGGGCCAGATTTCAGTCGCTGTGGGCTTTTGGGGCTGACAATAATCTGTTGTGGGGGCCCGTCCTGTGCACTGAAGGAGGTTCGGCCTCCACCCTCTGGATGCCAGGCAGCACCACCTCCAGCCCTGGGTTGTGACAACCGAGAAAGTCTCCAGATGTTGCCCGGTGTCCCCTGGGTGGGAACCGCTGCTGGCTCCTGCCGGAGTTTAAGTCCTGGCGCTGTCACTTAAGACTCATGTTCGCTCAGCCTAGTTACTTTTCCTAAGTAAGTGTGAATTTTCTCACCTGCTGGCCAGAAGTGATACTAGCACCATCCTCAGAGGGTTATTTTGAGGATTCATTGAGTGAATATTTACAAAGTGGAAAAAACGGTGCCTGGCACTTGATAAATGCCAAAAGCGCTGTTGCTCGTTCTTTCTCTTCCTGCTGGCAGACAAGAAATGAATCGTTTATCTCGGACACCTCGATGTCTGGTATGCACTGACATTTGGAGAATGTGTGTTGAGTGAATGTATAACCTTTAAGTACCGTTTTCCATACGCAAGCAAGTAGACACCTGCACCGACGCCTAAATCTTCCCGGTGTCCCACCTCCTCGCCTGTCCACAGCCTGTCCCATGCTGTCCTTGGGACATTTCGCGCATAAAGTAAGTCCCAGTTTGGCTGTGTGGAAAATTCTGCAGACACACCTTCTGGTCCAGATCGCCTCTCCTGCCTCTACCACCTGGAGCTCTGCAGACAGAGAAGGGAATGTTAAAAATAATTCTGACTATGACAGCGAAATCTGCTGGTGTGTGGAAAGCACAATATTCCAACCAAACACAGTTAAAACCTCATCAGGATCTGAAAAAGCACATGTGGCGTAGGGCTGTCATGATGACAGTGATGGCCACCACCCCTGCAGACCCCCTTGCTATCCTGCCCAAGCCTGAGATGGCCCAGTGCCATCTCCCTTTATGTGCTTTTGACTCGCGGTATATGTGGATGCTGAAGAAGAGAGATCCGCTGAGCCCCTGTGAACATCCACTTACTTTCGGGAAAGAATGAGAGTGGTTCATTTATTCAATCAACAAACCTTTTGTTTAGGAGCTGCTTCTGTGAGCCCCCGCACTGGGCTAGATCAGGGATTCTCAACCAGGAGCGATGTCCCCGAGGGACAGTGGGCAAAATCTAGAGACAATTTTGATTGTCACGACATGGGATTCGTCTCGTTTGTAGAGGCCAAGGATACTGCTCAGCCTCTTGCCATGCACAGGACAGACCCTGTGACTAAGAGTTACCGAATTCTAAACAGAAATAGTGCTGAGATGGAGGAGCCTGGCGGAGGCCCAAGGGATGTACGTGATGATGACCAGGACAGATGATGTCCTCGCTCTGGCTGGGTTTTCTTGAATGAAGTCATCCTAACTGTTTCTTTCAGTAGTTGGGGCTTGGAGAGGGCTCCCTTTAAGAATCAGCATTGGTCTTTCTTTCTTCCTCTGTCCAAGCGTGGGCCTGGAGGGGCTGCTGTTGTGGCGTATGTCGGCTGGTGAGTGTGTATGTGTGTGAATGGGTGTGTGCATGTGTGTGTGTGTGTGTGTGTGTGTGTGTGTGTGTGTGTGTGTGTTCAGAGCTGTGGGGGGTCTCTGTTTGGACTTGTGTGGCTGTCTGTTTATGTCTGTGTCCATCGGTGTGGCTCTGTTCATCAGAACTCTTTTGTCATTTCCTCTCCCTGCTTACCAAAGAAGCTCGGGTGGCTTGCTAAGATCTTCTAAGGTTAGATTCGTCACCAGACAACATTAATAAGAAATCATTAGCCTTCCATCTTCCTCAGCTCACTACTTTCCCCGCCCCCCACCTTGGCCATAAGGCTAGATAGAGGTCAGTAAACTTGCCTTCGAGTCGCAGCTTTGAACTTGGCCTTTAGTTGAGGCTAACTCCGCGGTGCCTGCACGAGTGTCCAGGAAGCTTTAAAATTGGGTGTTTCGGAGGAATCAAAGGAAAACCATGAGGACGCTGGCTCTAGGCTAGGGTCCTCCACTGTGGCGGTACTGATGTCTGGACCAGATGATTATCTGCTGTGGGTGGGGGCGGGGGGCTGAGCTGTGCACGGATGGGTGCTGAGCAGCATCTCAGGCCTGGACCCACTAGCTGTCCCCCAGCTGTGAACTAAAAATGTCTCCAGACATCGCCCCAAAGTCCCCCGGGGGCCTACAATCACCCCCTGTTGAAAACCATTGATCTATAACTACACAGAACAACATGGTGAATCTCACACACTTAATTTTGAGTGAGAGAAGCCAGATACTTCAGTATGATGCTGTGTGGTTTCATTTATATAACAGGCAGAGGGAAACAGGATAGTGGTTGCCCTTTGGGAGGAGGGGGGCAGAGAGTGACGGGAAAAGGGGACTGCGGATGTCTGGGGATGTCTGTGTTTTTTTTATTTAGATGCTGGGGACACTTAGGTCTGTTCTTGTCTCTGTATTTTATACCCGAATCACAAGGTGTGTGTGTGTGTGTGTGTGTGTGTGTGTGTGTGTGTGTGTGTGTGTGTGTTGAGGGGGAAGCACACATTAAATGGACACATTTGGAGAGTCAGGGAAGACTGTCTTAAAAAAAAAATCCCAATGGCACAGGCTCCATCTGCTTCCCAAACCCTGTCACGGATGGTTTATGAGCAGCTTGATTTAAAGGATTCTTCTAGAATCCCTGCAGCTGTTTCTGAAGCTCTAGGAGCAGTAAGTCTACTAAGGAGTGACCTGATTGAGAAGAACACATTGTCAACCTCTGTATGAACACAAGCTCACCCACACACACACACACACGCACACACACGCACACATGTGTGCACACGCACCCAGATGTCACCAGGCCTGCATTGAACTGAATTTCCTGCCTTTGTATTCTTGGAGCCGCCCAATGGAGCACACTGATGTGTGGAATGGACCAATATAGGTCGAGACTTTTGAAAACAAAAAGCCCTCTTAATGATCTGGAGAAGAAAGAAAAAATCTCCACTGCAACAATCAGAGCTTGCCTCTTTTTTCCTCATGTAAAGGCAAGGCTTGGCCTTGTAGCCCGTTCTCATGCCTTATCACCCATGCCAGCCCCATCTCAGCTGGGAGGACCCTCAGTTATTATCTTCCTAGCATTTCAGGGCTTTCTGACTAGAAACAGAACTACACGGATGCCCAGAGCAAAAGCTATAAGCGTTCCCCTTCTTTCGGGGGAAACCCAGGGAAGGTTCTGGAAGCAAGGGGGCCACAAGATGTGTCGGAGCGACCCTCAGTCTTCTGCTCAGAGACCTCCTCAGGCCTCGGCATTTGGGCAAAGCTGCGTGGATGCTGGCTGCAGCCTCCCCAGCTGGTCAGCATTTACAAAGTGGGACACATCTGTTCTTGACCGTTAGCATGGAGCAGTGGGAGGGGGAGGTGGCGAGGGATGAAAACCCTGAACCCTGGGACTGGTCTTGCCTAGCACCCAGAGAAAATTGCTTCTAACTCAGAGTCTTGGAGAAGTGCTTCGTGACAGGACAGAGGCTCATCAGAATTGCCCCTCCTGGCCACCTTCCCCGCCCGCCTTCCTCTCCGTTCCTTCTCTCTCTGTTTCTGTAAAAGTCTCCAGGTTCTAGCCCGTCTTGAGATTTATAATGTGCTTTTTGCATGGCGAACGCCCGATGATCGTATTTGGGTGATAAAGAGCGGAGAGGATGGCCTGTTGGTTGGAAAAAGAGAGCATCATGTCTAACAATAAATACAGCGTATTTCACAGTCTTTTCTTGCTCACGTCCATAAAGTTATAAATGCCCCCACGTGCGCGGCGAGCACATAGGAGCCTCTGAAAAACACACCGCAACCCGCTCAGAATCGCCCCCCGCCCCCATCGCATGCGTGCAGAGGCATCGCACGTGGGGTGGGCTCGCCGTGAGCTTGCAAACACATGCCGAAGGCCCAGAGGCAGGCAGAAGCTTGTGCATATACGAGCAGGGCCCAGCCCGACATGTAAAACCGGAGGCAGACACAAAACTGCTTCCAGCCTCAGCCCAGGTTGAGGATCTGCACCCCGCAAAGTGCACGCCTCCCCAGGGTCCCTCCAAAAAGTGTAAACGAATTGGACTCGAAAGGGAACCCCCTTCGACGTCCCCCTCTCCCATGTCCAATGTCTTCCGAATCGCAGCCCTGGGGCCCAGCCCACTAACCTCACTCCATTCTGCTCCCTTCCTAAGACCTCCAGGCCCATAACACAGCAGAAACCCTCAGACCAGGCGTCTCACTGAGGTCTACGCCTGGGCCTGGCCCGCGACCGTTCGGACCCCGCCGTTTCTGCCTCCGCAGCTGCCGCCATAAACTTTCTGAGGGTGGTATGTCACCGCCAGAGTGTCACCGGAGACCCTAGCAGAGAGTCAATGCACAGATCAATGACCCAAGGACACATGATGGATCTGGCCCTTGACAGCAGCGACAGAGAATTACATGGGGTCTCTCAGACTGGCCCCCCGTCTTCCATGCTTTTCCCCGAGATCTAATTACAGATGTCTTGGCATTCCTGTTGCGTGGAGTTTCCTTAAGAGATTTGCCAAGAAGCAACATTTGGAAACTGTGTTTTAGGTATAATTCTGTCTGGGAGTCCCTGTTCCTCGCTTCGCCGTGGGATGACAGGACACTTAATTATAATGCGCGCCATGTATACTGAGTTTGAAAAGCTGGATGCTCGAGCCCCATAATATATCCCATGCTGACAATGGCCTTTTGGCAAAACTCGCGTCTCTGATCTCACGTTAATTACTACACAAATATACTTATTGTGGGTATGGAGTTTATGGGACGGAGTCCTCTTGACACATGTTCACAATAAAAACACATTTTTTTTTTCCCTTCCCCTGACCCTAAGGAGAAAAAAAAAAAAAGGAACATGTTTCAAGATGCTGTTTTAATGGCATGAAAACTGTCTGCTGAGTGCTCACTCTGCTTTTGTTCTTTTTCTTTCCTCCTTTTATTAAAAAAGCCTTTTAAGCCGAGCATCCCTGGCTTGTAATTCCTCTCTTTACTTTTGCTTTTATGCGGAGGGGAGAAACAGATTAGATCAGATTAAAGACCAAGGGACACCTCGTGAAATACATTCTGTCCAGGGGCGATTTGGTTGATAGGGTCAGTTCTTGTGTGCGTGCGTGCGTGTGTGTGTGTGTGTGTGTCTTATGGCTTAATGATGGTCTTTTTACAAATAAAGGGTTCTGATTTCTAGGGATACCTTTGTCCCTTTAGCTTGTTCCTCTTTAGAAGTCTGCAGCCTTTGACTGTGGCCTGAATTTTAGGGGTCCATGGCACTTTGCAGAGAGGCAGGTAGTAAATCTTATTAATTAATCTTCCCCTTAGCATCTCACAGATTTTCAAAACTTTTCCCCAAAGCAGCACCAGTTTCCTCACAGACTGCAGATGAAAGAGAGAATTTGTTGTAAAGACCCTCTCCCTGCTACTCACCTGCTCCAGTCACCCCCCCACCCCGAGTTTGTCTGATGATGTCACAGTGGTAACCAAGGCAACGCACTGTGACATCACAGCCAAAAGGCTACTGACCTAGGTCTGGATTTCAAAGGAAAAAAAGGTCCATAAACTTCTAAAGCAGTTGGGAGATAAATATCCTTAGTCATAAAAGAACAAACAAAGTTTGGGGTAGGGGACTGGGGAAAAAAAAAAAAACAACACAGGACTTTTTTATTTTTTTAAGAAATACAATAAAATGCTCTGCCAAGTTTTCCAGGAAGTGCCAGTGGCCATTTGATGATGTGAACTAGACTTTAAAACAGAATGAGGAACAATGAATGTGGAGAAGAAGGGGTCGTTTGCCATATTCGAAATAAACCCCCCAAACGGTGATCTTTAACATGAGTCGGAGAGGAAGAAAGTGAGAAGGACACGCCGTTTCTGAGAGGGGGAGTTAGCTGAATGCAAGAAGAAAGAAATCCAGGGAAAACATTTATCAGAAAGGGAAAGTGCTCAATGCAACATGGCATCCTGGGCCGGATCCTGGAACAGAAAAGTGGGTGAAATCTGAACAGAATCTAGAGTTTTGTTTCTCGTCATGTAGCAGGGTTGGTTTCTTAGTTTTGAGTCACATCTGTGGTAATGAGGGATGATGATATTGGGAGACACTGGGTGAAGGCTATATGGCGATTCTTGTTTTATTTTATCGACTTTTCGGTCCATCTAAATTTATTCAAAATGAAAAGATTTATTTCAAAAAAAAAAAAGGAGAAAATGGGGGTATTTTGTTTCAGTGCGTGTTCTGGAAAACCTTCCATTTTTCGGTCTGGAAATTCTGCTCGCAGTGGCGAGCAGGTGGCTGGCTCAACTCACAGGACAGACACAGAGGCTGGAGTTGCCTCTGAGTATCTCAAAAAAAAAAAAAAGGAAAGAAAGCCTCCTGGGCCATCCTAGTGGTTTCTTGTCCTCAGAGCCTTCCATGAGTTCCGTGGTCCTAATTTCACAGGAAGTGTCTTTCTGTAGATGTTCTGAGGGTCTGTTGATTACACAGCTGGAGGAGCTGGTCTCCAGAGGCCAGGAGGGGGCTGGGAACAACATTGAACTTGGAGCAAAGAAAACCTGTTCCTGCCCTCACATGAACTTGTATGTGATATTGGCAAGGTCAGTGCTCTCTCTCTGAGCCTCCTTTACCTTGCCTGCCAAATGGGCATGTCGGATCACGTGGGCATGCCAGGTGATGATTTGGATCGACTGGTAGAGACTGGTGGGGTCCTTGTGCTGAGCCTGAGATCAAATGAGGAGTGCTGTGATCCATTAGTCATGTCTGCCATGGATGTGGGAGGGGAAAAGTGGAGGTGAGTTTGCCATTCCAGCCCTGTACCCCTTGGGCCAGCCTCTCTGGGCTACTCTATCTACTGGTCCTCATAGACTCTTGTGCCTCCAGCAGCATCTGTGTGGCATCGTAGACAGAACACAACCCCTGGAATCAGCCAGTAGTGGCTTCTAATCCTGGCTTTCTTCTGTGCACTGGAGGTTGTATGGCCCATGACATTTGACAAATATGAACCACGGTGTGCCAACCCCTGTGCATACCCTCTGCCAACTGGAGGAGACAAATAAGTTGACAGGCAACAAAAATGCACCGTGCTGAGTGGTACATTGATGGTTGGGAAGACCGTTCTTGGAGTATCAAGTAGGACGACCTGAGTGGCAGGCAAAGAAGACTTCATGGAGGCGGTGACATCTAACCTGAATTCTAAACAAAGAATAGCTATTATCCCGGGAAGAGAGGAGGCTGAGATGAAGATAGAGTTTGCCTGAGGGTAGATCACATGGGACCCGGCTGGCCTTGTTGGGGAGACTTAATCTTTATTCTGTGGGTAATGGGAGACCATTGAGGAATTTTATGCAAGTCAACTTCATTAGCAAAAAAAAAAAAAAAATGTGTCCTCTGGCTCCTGAGATAGATTTGGGGTGGGGGGACGACTAGAGGAAGGTTTTAGGATCTAAGTAAGAAATGACGACAGCTTGTACCAGGACCTGGAGCAGAGGGAGGCGTGTCACTAAGAGATGGCCAGGGGACTCAATGGCCATGGGGGACACCAGTTACTTAACTCCCTTAGCCTTGGTTTTTCTCAATTGTACGAAGTCAATTTGCCACCATAGTCACTGTGAGGTTTAAATGAGGTGATATGTGTACAACGCTTAGCACGGTTCCTTGTATACTGAAGTTGCTCCATAAATGCTAACTGTATACATTACATCCCAGGAGTGTGGTGATCCAGCCAGGAATTAACAGATCCATTTTTTTTTTAATGGTGAAACCAACTTCCAAAAGTGAAGAAATAGATCGACGAGCATCACACCACAAATTCGTGGCAGACCCGAAGTTTGAACCCAGCATCGCCATGAACCCTAATCCAGTGTTCCATCCCCTATTCTCCAAATAGCTGGCCCCTGGGAGCTCCCCTTTGAACTGAATTATTTGATGTTAGAGGAAAATAAGGTTCGTGTACTGAGGTTGAATTGATATGTCCCTCAAAAAGATATGTCCTAGTCCTAACCCAGGTACCTGTGAATGTGGCCTTGTTCGGAAATAGAATCTTCGCAGACGTAAGCTGGTATAGATAAGGTCATACTTACCATTAGAGTGGGCCCTAATCCAGGGGCTGGTGTCCTAAGAAGACAGAAATGCACACAGACACACACAGAAGGCACACACTATCATGTGAAGGCAGAGGCAGGACATTAGCAGTGCAGCTGGAAAGCCAAGGGAAGCCTAAGATTGCCAGCCACCACCGGAAGGAAGCTTGGATAGGGATGGAATGATTCCCCCTTGGAACCTCCAGAAGGAACTAGCCTTGCTGTCACCTTGATTTCTGACTTCCGGTCTCCGAGACTGAGAGAGAATAAATTTGTATTGTTGTAAGATACCTTAAAACAAGGTATCTTAAAGGTACCGCAGTTTGTGGTTACAACACCTCTAAGAGGGGTGTCTCACTCTCAGATGTCATCAGCTGTTGTCACTGCATTGGACCTGAGCTGTAGGAGAAGGTTTAGAATGGAGGGGAGGGGACTGGGCAAGAGGAGAGAGGGCCTGAGAGCCTGGGGGTGTGTCTCAGGTAATCTTAGAGTTACCTTGACCAGTGACATGGTTTACGGAGTGTATCAACGGTCAGTGATGTCCAGCCAGAAGTCAAATCTTGAGGGATGTCTCAGCAGAGAAGTGGGCAGGCTGCCTCTGGGAGGGGGAAATGGTCCATTTACCTATGGAGAAAAGCCTGTCCCTGACTCCGTGGAGGACAAGGCAGAAAAGTGACACTGAAACAGTGATAACCACAACAAAGACCACTACCTGCTCCTCTACCCTGGACCAAGCCACCTTTACCTCCCACCAGGTGACTCCGTGGCTTACCTTAACTCCCTGTCTCACCCTGGACTCATTCTTCACCAGCATCTGTTTTGTGTGTGTGTGTGTGTGTGTGTGTGTGTGTGTGTGTGTGTGTGTGTGTTCTAAGTCCACTTTATTGAGGTATAATTTACACAAAATAAAACATAACCATTTCAAGTGTACAGCTCAATGAGTTCTGATAAATGTTTGCGTCCACGTAACCACTAACACAATCAAGGTATAGAACACTCTTCTTCACCCACAGAGTTCCCACCTGCTGCTTCTCAGTCACCTGCCGACCTCAGCCCTAGGCAACCGCTGATCTGTTTTCTGTTACTATAGATGAGCTTGGTTATATGTAGAGTTCTACATTAATGCGATCGTCTTTTGCTCAGCACTGCGTCTTTGAGGTCCATCTGTCTTGCATAAATCAGTGGTTTGCTCCTTTTTATCGATGAGCAGCATTCCATTATCTGGGATACAACAGTACATCCATTCACCAGTGGATGGACATTTGGGTTTTATCCAGTTTTTGCCTGTTGTGAATAATGCTGATATGAACATTCAAGTGTAAGTCTTTTTATGGACGTAGGATTTTTTTGCCTTGGCTACTTGTCTAAGAATGGAATTGCTAAGATGTATGGTTCGCTTTTTAACCTGATGTAGATATCTGAGAGCTAAAACTGTGTAACTACTAGAAGAAAATATACTAGGAAATCTTTATGATCTTGAACTAGGTAAAGATTTCTTAGGACATGAAAAGCTTAAAGCATAAAATAAAAATAGATGATAGATTAGACTTCATCAAGATTTAAAGCTTCTGCTCCTTTGAAAAGACCCTGTTAAGAAAATGAAAAGGTAAGCGATCGTCTGGGAGAAAATATCCGTAAATCATTTATCTGACAAAAGACATGTATCCAGAATATTAAAAAGAGGTCCTAGAACCCACTAAGAAGACAAATGACTCCATTTGAAAATGTGCAAAAGAGCTTCACAGACCCTTCAGAGAAGGAGATACGTGAATAGTCAAAAAGCAGATGAAAAAGCGCTCGACACCATTAGTCATCAAAAACAAACAAACAAACAAACCAAAAACAACAAAAAAAACCCCACACCATATCAGGATGCCATTATGGACCCACCATAATGGCCCAAGTGAAAAAGACTGACCGTTCCAAGCGTTCAAGATGAGGAGGAACCGGAACGTCTTGTCCACACGGTGCTGGTGGGGTGCAAAACGGTACAGCCACTTGGGAAGGATTTGAACAGTTTCTTAACACAGTTTGCTTTTGTAAAAAAAAAAAAAAAAAAAAAAAGTGAAAAAAGTTTTCAAGATTGTTTAGTGACTTCCCATAGCTCTGACCTAACATCCGAACTCCGTCCCGTGACCTACAGAGCCCTCTGTGATCTGTCTGGCTCCTGCCATCTCCCGCCTCGTCTTGCATTCCTCTCCTCTGAGTTCACTCCCTTACGGCCACGGTCACCTTCGTGTTGACCTGGGAGCACAGCAACTTTGTTTGCTGGTCTCTCTGCCTGGATGCTCTTTCTTTAGCCTTCTTATGACAGTCTCCACGATTGAGTCTTTCCTCAAATGTCCTCTCCCCACAGAGACCTCTGCTGACTATCGTATCGAAAGGTGGTCCCCAGCCTTTCCCTCTGAAAATGGCATATGTATTTGCTCCCTCCCTCCTTCTCTCTACTCTTCCAACTAAAAAGAAAGCTCCAAGATGGCGGGGACCTAGTTTCTCTGTTAAACACTGTCCCCTGTCATAGTTCATGACACGAAGCGGACCTTCATAAGTGCTGAATCTGTAAGTGTCTCCCTCAGGGACGAGGAGAATGTGGCCAGTTTATGGCAGTGCTGGGAGTCGGATCCAGCTCTCTCTGGCTCCAAAGACTTGTTGGCTTTGCTCTTTCTCAGAGCTCCCAGCAAGATGGGGCTAAATTCTTGGAGGGCATGACTTTAATTATAACCTCAGGGACCTAGACACTAGTCACAGGAGGGACAATTCCAGGCAGGAGAAGGGCAAGATTGGTCTCCAGAAGGGAAGAGCCTGAGGGGACGCCCAGGGTGTGTTCCTGTGGAACCAGAAGGCACCCAGCTGTGACTTCAGACTTTTTCTCTAACCCCTTCGAGGTCAACAGCAGAAAGGATGAATTCATGGATGTTCTCACCCATTTTTTCATAAGAAGAGAGAATAGTCCTGAGGAGGATGTAGTGTTGGGATGAGGTGGCTGCTCCTTCCGTGTGGTGTTGGGGTTGCCAGCGTCTGGGCTGGACCTCGGGGCCTATCCAATCCAGTTACCTGATCCACAGGTGGAGAAACTGAGGCCTGGGGTGAGGGTGGAGAGGAATGTGGGAGCCTGGGGTTTGGCAGGGCAGGATCTGACTGGATCTGGGTGCAAGTGTCTTTTTGAGCAGAGACCTTTGTCAAAGTGTGGAGGTGGGAAAGCAGACCCTGTATAGGTCACCGAGAGCTTGGGGGTCAGCCACACTGAGCTTCAGATTTGGCTTTGACATTTACGAGTTTGTATCCTTGGGTGAAGAAGACTTTCCTTTTTGAGCCTTAGTTTCCTGGTCTGTGAAATGGGGATGATGATACAGTGGTTTCGTAGGGTCCTGAAATTCATATCGCTTAGCTCGGTGTCAAGTACTTAGTAAGTACTTAATAAATAGGGCTAATTATTATTATGATTGTGGTCATACCTTCCAGAACTGTAGTGAGGTTGGCAGAAGCATCGCTTGGAGAAGGACCAGAATGATAGGCCCTGTCAGTTAACTGTCGTGTTGGTAGCCCAGGGGTTTCTAGAAACCCAAGGACTCCCACCGGAGGCCCCCCTACCCCCCATGACCTGAGAATTCCTGGACTATTTCCCCGGGTTCCAAGTTATCTAATTTTGGGGTGCAAGGAGGAGAGCAAAGGCACTCTCAAGACACCACTGACGAATCAAAAACGGTGTGTGTGTTCAGAATCGGGAGTTCTGAGACTTTGGCCGAGTCATTGAACTTCTCACTTGATCAGATCCGTCCAGATGGGAAGGCCGAGCCTTTTCTCACGGGATGGTGGAGACGGCGACACGAGAAGGGGTGTGTGGAAACTCCGAGCAGGGCTCCGGCCCTCAGCAGGCAGGTCCTGGAGCAGAGGAAGCATGTGGGCCGCCCCAGCCGGTGCTCCGACACTGCCTGAGCAGTTGGCGTTTCTGAAGCTGCCCCGCCTGGCTCCAGAAGAGAGAGATTCCTAGCCGTCTTAAGTGCTCCTCGGACATGCCCGGACTTGCAGGTGCCATTTTGAATACGAGAGGCCCTCGACTTAAAGGAGCCAGTTCAGGGAAAATGCATTTGTACAACCTGTCCTTCTTTCTAAACCTATGCAGATCCCTGGCCTGGGGAGGGGAACAGGAACCTTTTGCCTGGAAAGACCTCGCCCATCCTTGATCTCATTTGTTTGTCAATAATAGTCCAGGAGGTAAGACAAGGAGATGCAAATGTCCCTAAGGCCCTGGGGAGGGGGTTCTCTGGGACTTGGGAGAGATTCCGCCTGCCTGGAGGGGTGGAGGATGAGGGGTTAGCACAGTCTTGCTATATTGGTGGCCTCCCTTGCTTGGCCAGAGGGACTGCCAGGTCCTGGGCCTTTGTTCCGATGAGAGAGCCAACAGAGGTAGCGATGAGGGGTTTTCTGTCTTCACGCCAGTCTTCCCAGATGCTGAGTGAATCGGGGAGACGCGGACTCATTAAAGATAATTGGGAAGGAAGGAGGGAAGCTAACATGCATGGCGTTCCAACTAGACGCCACCAGCCCTGCGAGGTGGGACTAATGAGTCCCATTTGACAGATGAGGAAGTGCAGGCTTAGGGCAGTGAAGCATTTTGCCCAAGGCCACCTGGTTTTCAAGACAAGAAAGCAGGGATAAGGTCCTTCCTATCTACACTCACTCCTTCCACTTCTATTTTCACCAACTTGTATTTAGCACCTATCACGTGGTTATATTAAGGGGGCGCCTGGATCTCTCTGACCTCCTGACTCTGGCCCCTGTTCCCTGGGTTCCAGCCACCCCACCAGTCTTTCCCTTCTTTGAATAAACCCTACCCTGGTCTCTCCTCACTGTCTTTGTTTAGAAGGCTCCTTCCTACCCACATCCTGCTTATCTTTCAGATTTGCCCATGCAAGGAAGTCCTCTGGGACCTCCAGAAAAATTCCGATTGCCATGCCCACGACACACCCTGAAGTTTATCACGGGTGGAAACAGACTTGTGGGATTCTTTCTGTAACATCTCCGGATCGCACTAGAAGACTTTTGAGCCCCATGAAAGAAGAGAACTTGTCCGTCTTGTCCACGGCTGAATTCAGACCGTGGTGGAAGGGTAGGGAAGTTCCCAAGAAGACTCCAAGCAATGGGAAGGCTCAGAGAACACACAGGTGAGGAAGAGAGAAGAGCCCCCGAGAGAGAGAGAGAGAGAGAGAGAGAGAGAGAGAGAGAGAGAGAGAGAGAGGTCCGCAGCCTCCAAGATGCCCTAGAAAGCGCCCTGTTTCTGCCTCCTGTCCCAGCCACTCAGATTCCAGGCAAAGGTGAAGGGCCAGACATTCCCCAGCACTCCCATTACGAAGCCAATATGTATTTTGTATGCCATGTGTTTATGTTTTTCCCTTTGAAGACTGCCTGGGAAAGGCTAACAGTCATGGAAGTAACAAACACTTCGTCTTCTCTTCTCTTGCCAAAAGCAATCTTTAATCACCCCACCAAGTAATGGGCTCAGAATAGCATAATGGAAACAAAGCACTTAAAATACTTTCTTGGGTGGATAAACACAGCCAAAGGGGGGTAAAAAAAATCTTACACGCCCAGCCCTATCCTTTTTCGCTGTATACACACAGCTAGGAGCCCTGGAAGGAAGGGGAGAAATCCTTCACAAACAAACAGGTAATTGTAAATAACCAGAGCGCACATATTTTTTAGTGGTAGCATGCTGGGTCATCCATCCTGAGGACGAATGTCTTAATATTGGCTGGATTTTCCCCGCTTTAAAACCCCCGCCCCTCCCACCAAGTGACAAAATATAGGTCTGGTATAATTAACCAGTGGGAGGGAATTTTCAAAGAGTCTTTGAGCAGAATTTCAACTCTCTTTAGATGTGGGGACAGTGTGGAAAGGGGATGGGGGCGTGTTGGATGGAGGTCTAAAGTAAATCTGAAGGTTTTACTTAGGTTCAAGGGGAGGATCTTTGCTGATGCCCACTTTGGCTAAAACCAAAGACAGACAGAAAGTAGCAAAGCTCTGGGTTATAGAATCCGGGATGCAGGCTCCCAGTGGGATGCCAAGTTTGGTATTAGAGAAAACACATGTTCATGCTGCTATCATAGACTTCTGAAATGACCATTTCTGCCAGGCAGTCTTCCTGGATTTCCTCATTTGAAATCCATCTCTCTCTACCACGAGATGAACAAGACAAAACCTAGGAAGCTTTTTATAAGACTTAAGAACTGTACTATCTTGGCCAACTTACTTATTGTTTTGGAACTTTTGTCGTCCCATCTGTAACATAGGACACAATTCCCTTGTTTTTAGGCATAGAATTAAATAGTCTGTGGTCAGGTCCTCACTCAGAGCACTTAACCCAGTCTGCCCAGACGTCGGAATTGCCCAAGTATGTCCCAGCATCTTCTGGCCGTGTAAGGGAGCAGAGGAAGGAGATGTGTGCATGGGATATTCTAGCATCTTCTTCCTGGGATATTGTGTCTTAGCCAACTGTTAGATCCTTGGATGCACGTTGTCTCTTGCATTCTTCACAATAATAGCATTTTCAAGGAGATATAATTATCTCCACTTTTCAGGCAGGGCAACTGAGGTTCAGAGTATTCAAGTAACTCTGCCATGGTCACATAGTAGGTGGCCAAGGCAGGGCCCTGCCAACGTAAGAAACGTCCAAACCTGTGGAGAATTTTTATAAGAGTTCATTTGAGCCAAACTGAGGACCAATGGCAGGGAACAAGATCTCAAATGCTCCCGGAGAATAACAGTTTTGTAGCTTCTTTTACATATTCAAACTTAAGGAAGGAATTTAAAGAAGATTCCATGGACAGGGGAAGAAAGCAAGGTGGTAATTGGATTAGAGTATAGTTACCAAGATTCAGAGCTCTCTGGTTATGGCTTATTTCAAAGGTGTGTTAACTTAGAGGCTCAGAAACAGTGGGCAGGGCTGGCTTAAGGGGAAGATAAACCTTTTACTAAAGAAATTACAGGCCTGGGGTGTGGCTACTCTCCATGACCTGTCCAGGTAGGAATTTATGATCAGATCCCCCTGGGAGGTTACTTTCAATAGAATCCTTTTTTTTTTCCCACCTACCTCTTTGTCCCCTAGTTCTGGAACAATGCCTGGCACACAGTAGGTGCTCAGTACATATATGATATGAACTGAAATGCCCCTCATTTCTTGAATATTCCATTCACTGACAAATCATCGCCAGTGGGTTCTGACTTTTTTTTTCATATATTGAACTTGATCGTCAGATATATGGACGAGTCTGTCATGGAGGAAACGGACATTTTTGAGCGTTTATCACGATATTGCACAATGAGCATTCCTGATCTTGGAAGAGAAGTATGGTATGTTCACTAAAAAAGCACCCTGTGGTAAGGTCAATTCATACCAGCAGTGTATAGGGAAAAACACGAGAAAAATGTTTGATGGGGGTGATTCAAGATTGTCTTTGCAACTGGAAGGCTATTTGTTAGCATGGGCCATGCAGTAGAAGAGCGAATCAGCTGGAAACTCAGTTATACTGGTGACCCCATTTGACCTTTGTCGATGGGGGACAGGTGTCATTAGAAGTCTGATGATTGAGAGTCTGTTGCCCCCAGATCGGCTGGCATATGGGTCTTTCTGTCTGCAGTTAGAGCAGCCCTTGTGACACCCTGATGCATTTTTTACCATTTGTCTCCCTCCTCCTCTTAGACCTTCCCTGCCCTGTAGGGAGGTGGACAGATCCTGGGTTTTGGAGCCAAAGGAACCTGGCTGGACTGGGTTGGACAAATCACTCAATCTTTCTAAACTATGATTTTTCTTAATTGTAGGATTAAATGAGACAATGGAGGAGGTAAATGGTTCAGCCCAGTGCTAGGCACCTCCCAAATGCTAAGATTAGCTCCTACTGTTGTTAGTGTCAGCATCACACTCACTCATTCGTGTGTTTGTGGAACAGGCATTGGCTGAGTGCTGTGTCTTCCGGGGGCTATTCGAGGTGTTGGCACACCACAGGGAGCAGAGGAGAACGCCCACAGTGCTTCAAGGGGAGATAGAAAACAAACAAACAAACAAAAAGATTATATCAGCATTCGCATGATAAAAACCAGGCCATCTGAATCAGGCAAGGGGGTAGGGAATGATGGCTTGGAGGAAATGCTATTTTATATAGAATAGTCAGGAGGTGACATTAAGACAGGAACCCGGAAAGGTCAGGAAATCAGACTTGCGAAGTTTGGGGAAACGATGTTCCAGGCAGAGGGGACAGTGAGTGCAAAGGCTCTGAGGCCAGAACGTGATTCGTAGGTTTGGGGAAGAGCAAGGAGGCCACAAGGCTGGAAGTAAGTGGCTGAGGACCTTTCTCCACCATTGAAAAGGACATCTTCTGGGGCGGTCGAGGCTGGAGTGGTGGAGGGGCCCAGATCCCGTTGACCTTGTAAGAGCTTTGGATTTGTATCTTAATGAAAGGGGAAGCTATTTTAAAAACGCTGAATGTATCTCCCTGTCCACTCCCTCCCCCAAATTTTATTATGAGGAAGTGGAATTGTGTATGGAACACCCATACACCCACCAAGTGGATTCTATACTTAACATTTTGCTTTATTTGCTTCATCCCACATTTACTCATTTATTTATCTCTCTATCCATTCATTTCCCTATCAATTCCTCTTATTGTTTTCTTGCATTTAATGTAGCAGTTATCACTTACCTTATCCCCAAATGCATTGTCATGGATATCACTAATTCAAGCTCAGTATGTGTTAATGGATTTTTTTTTTTAAAGAGAAAATTTACACACAGTGAAATACACACATCTTAATTCTTTGAATTTGGGCACATTTTTTACATACCTGTACAACCTAAACACCTAAACACCCCCCCACAGCCCCAGCCTCAGGCAACCACTATCCAGATTTTTCCCACCATCTGTTTGTTTTGCCTATTCCAGAACTTTATGACATCATATAGGATGTCCAAGGCTTAATTCACTCAGCATAATGCACTGGAGGTTCATCCATGCTCTAACTTGTATCAGTAATTTCTTTGTTATTGAGAAATAGTGTATTTCGTTGTATAGACATACCACAGTTGATCCTTTCTTCTGTTGGGGGCAGTTTCTAGTGACTGGCTGCCTTATGTTTTAAAAAGATTCCTCTGGTTGCCAGGTGGAGAATAGACCTGGGCGAAAAGGCAGAGGGGCTACAGACCAGGGGGGAGGCTACTGAAATAGTTCAAGTAAGAGATAAAACTGGTGGTAGCATTGTTTTGATCCCATGCTTTTTAAATCCATAATCTTAGTCAACAAACATCTTGGGAGCTTAGAAAACTCCCTTCCCCTAGAGATAAGCTATTTCTTCTTAAGGAAAGGCTCAACTGTTATACTTTTTTTTTTTTTTTCCATATTCAATCACCTTCCTCACTTTCACTTTGGTCCAAGGTTTTTACAGATCTTTTCAGTTACAAATTTGCAAGGAGAAACAGTTGTAAATGGATGCTAAGGGACCCCTTAGGGGGAGGAATTACAGAAGCTCCTTAAAGAGCTACATCAACTGGGAAATGCGGATAGATTAAAAGCTCTAAGGAGCTTGCCTAGAGGACCAAGGTTGGGCTGGGGTTAGATGAAAATTTCTAATACTGACAGCTCATGGTTCTGGGTACTGACTACTAGCCAGACACTGGGTCCAGCACTTTCCATCCATTTTTTTTTCTTACATGTGAGGCATGAATGAGGACCGGTCCTATTTTACAGAGGAAAGTAAGGATGTAAATCCATGGCATCTGACTTCAGAGCCTACACTTGCCACTGTGGCTGTACCAATTTCCTTTCCATTGGGAAAGATAAACAGAACAGATATGATTGAGTCAATTGATTTTCTTTCCTTTCTGACAAAGTCAACCCCAAATCGAGCAGTATGTTTCCTGAATTCACCATGGAGAAGGATGCTATTCAAAATGGCTACGTGAATGAAAGTGGGCTCAGAGGTAGGGTGACTAAACTCATCCTGTTATTTCTGGGACTTTTCCCATTTTAGCACTGAAAGTCCCAGACAAACTGGGATGGTTGGTCATCTCACTGATGGAGGACGGTCTTTGTCTACGAAGAATGTTTTGTGATCTGGATTGAGCGGTGAGCTCTTGATTGACTTCAGGATGATGAATTTAATGGGTACTCCTTTAGTTCCTGCTCTACTCAGCCTTAGGAAGACCTGTTTGGATAAGATCCACTGGAGTAACAACCTTAGCAACTTGGACCATCGA